>JANAVB010020461.1:0-32500 GCA_029216955.1 Iris pallida
CTACCGACGGACTTATGACGGTCTTCTCTTGTGCTGTCTTGCTGGTGATGAAGCGAAGCAAGTATTACGTGAAGCTCATGATGGTGTTTGCGGAGCACATCAACCAGGTCCTAAGCTACAAGACCGTATCCTATGTATGGGCTACTACTGGCCCTCTATGGTATCTGATGCCATCGAATATACAAGAAAATATCGAGCTTGTCAAATCCATACAGATTTCATTCATCAACCGTCAAAATTCCTTCATCTGACTACTGCTTCCTGGCCTTTTGAAGCCTGGGGCATGGATATTATAGGTCCTATCAACCCTCCTTCTTCTAAAGGACATCGGTTCATACTAGCTATAACCGATTACTTCTCCAAATGGGCTGAAGCTATACCTCTGGCTGAAGTTAAGACCAGTAGTGTCATCAATTTTGTCAAACACCATGTCATCTATAGATTTGGTGTACCCCGAAGGATCATTTACGACAATGGACCTCAGTTCATCAGTCAAAAGTTCACCAGGTTTTGTGACGATCATCGGATTGACAATATCGCTTCGACAGCTTACAATCCTGCTGCTAATGGCTTGACTGAAGCCTTCAACAAAACTATCATCAAGCTCCTTAAGAAGTTTGTGTCTACTAACAAACAAAATTGGAGTGAAAAGCTTGGAGAATGTCTTTGGGCCTATCGTACTACGGTCCGTAACCCCACAGGGTGTACACCATTCTCTTTAGTGTATAGCTGCGAAGCAGTTCGACCCCTGGAACTTCAAATTCTGTCCTTAAGGATTGCCATCGCTAATGAGCTGACAACGGAGAACAACGATATTCTTCGACTTCAGGAATTGGAGGCGCTTGACGAGAAGCGGCTATTGGCTCAACAACATATTGAGTTATACCAAGACCGCATCTCGAAGACTTTCAACCGTAAAGTTAAAGTCAGAGCCTTTCAGAAAGGAGAGCTCATTCTAACAGTCAGACGTCCCATGACTATGACTCACATGAGCAAAAGCAAGTTCGATGCAAAATGGGAAGGGCCTTACATTATGAGCAAAGTCTTTTCAAACGGAGCCTATCAACTCTCAGAGCTGGACGGTCGAGTTGCTATAATGCCTATCAATGGCAAATTCCTTAAGAAATACTATGTATGAATGTAACAAGAATTTCATGTAAATACAACAAGACAGTGCATAAATAAAGTTTGATTTTATTTCATCATGAATGACGTTACATAATATCAAGGACGAGAATCATTATCGTCCTTTTTATAGACAGGACGAGGACCACTGCTGTCCTTCTCAAAAATAAAATTGGCAAAAGAGCCGAGAACATCCTTGCTCGAACCCACCAGGAACTTGCAAGCAGCCATCCTCATGGCCTCTTCTTCTTCAGTCTTCCCTGGTTTAAGTAGGAAGTCCAAGATATCCCGTGGCGGCTTGGGTGCAGACGAACCTTCGCCCGTCTCTGTCTGTTTTGGCTGGATCGGCTCGATTGGACATTCCTCAGTGCCCGCTTCAACCTTCGGGGCGATCTCAGCCTTCTTGGATGCATCTCCAGACGACATCTTTGTTTTGAAAAGTGAAAGTGATCATTCCATCTAACTTTCTGTTCTATTTATAGATAGAGATTCGTGAAACAACGAAGCGACACATTCATTCGACGGTTTACCCGTTTATCCATTCATCCGACGGTTCACCCGTTCATCCATTCATCCGACGGTTCACTCGTTCATCCATTCATCCGACGGTTCACCCGTTCATCCTTTCATCTGACGGTTCACCCGTTCATCCCATTCATCCGACGGTTCACCTGTTCATCCTTTCATCTGACGGTTCACCCGTTCATCCCATTCATCCGACGACTCGCCCGATCATCCATTCATCCGACGGTTTACCCGTTCATCCATTCATTCGACGGATCACCCGTTCATTCAATTCCTTTGACGGTTCATCCGTTTATTCTAACGATTCATTTCGTTCATACATTTTGATGATTCATCCGTTCATTCATATCAGCAACTTGTCATATATTTGTTACCTTTGATTAAGTTGTCTACTGAAATAATGATATTCAACAAATTATATTCTGCCATGTCCACATTACCTCTGAGCAGATATAATAAATATAATTATTTTCTAAATCAAGAAATATATCATGTCCCGGACCTCTGAATATATTTTCTATCGCTATTATTTATATTCGAATGAAATATGCAATAAATAATAGAGCCACAAAGAGAATGTTTTTTTATTGATCAAAATTAAAAGGCATTACAAAAAGACATGTCACAAAACAGAAGATACAAAAAATCTTCCTATTCAGCTGGTGGGGTCATCAAACTAGCCATCTGCTGCTTTAAAGTTTGAAGTTTCTCCTCCCGAGAATCCATCACCCGCCTTCTAGCTTCTTCCATTCCAGAATTTTCATAAAAAGTCGGCAAGGTTACTAGTCGGCGGGAGATTTCAGCTTGATGAGTCTTGACATACTCATTTCTTTCATGGGTCAAACTGTCCAGTTGCTGGACTGCAGCTTGATGTTGAGTGGTCTCTTCTTCCAGAGCAAGTTGAACAATTCTCAACTCTTCCTGAAGTCGATCGAACTCTGCTTTCAGCTCAGCAACTTTTTTTTCCTTCTCACCAGCAGCAGATGCTATTATTTCAATCTGGGAGTTATACTCTGAAGACTTGGCAGCGAAAGTGTCCAAGAAAACCTGGAAATCAGCTTTCGTAGCTGCAGCCTCTCGAGACATCCTCTCAAACTCAGCATGTACCAAGGACTCTACCTCTCCCCGATTGAGATCTTTGTAGATCTTAACTGATTCCTCTAGCTCATCCAGTATGTGTTCAAGGTAAGCAGCTTGAGCTTCATTACCTTGACTTCGGATGGCAGCGATCAGATAAGAGGTTGGACCTCTAACAGTGATGAAACCAATATCTTCTTTCTCCATTACCCTTTCTACTAAGGGTCCCAATGAATTGAAGAAAAGGTTGGTGAAGGAGCCAATTATAAATCTGTTAGTAGATATGGCACCGGGTGTAGCAGCTACTCCTATGGACGTTGAAGCAACAGGTGCCTGCACAGGCAGAAGTTCGGCAGCATGAACTGTAGTCTCTTTGGACAAGGGAGCCATGGTAGAGCTGGTTGCTCCTCCCAGATGTTCCTCTGCAAAATCAAATAAACCCCATCAGTTTGCTGTCATTAGCAACTATCGAAAAGGATCAAAAGTAAGGGCAATCTTACCATTGCTGGGTCTAGTGACAAGTTTGTCATCTGCTAACATGGGTTGTAGCCTTACAGAAGTAGCTTCAGACATTACTGCCTGGCTACTACCCGATTTAGAGCCGCCTGATAAGTGACGGCTACTGCTGGCTATCTCCTTTATTTGTACTATATCAGTGCATATTGGAGGAATCGGAGAAAGTTGAATTTCTGCATGGATAAAAATTAAGATGTCAGCCATTTAATCCATAAAAGAAGGGTATTAATATCAGTCAATACCAATACCTCCTTGATGGGTGATAGTAGGTCCCTCCTGTGCTATTTCTTTAACCGTATTCTTCTCTGGGGATACATGTACATCAGCATCCTCTTCTAGATTCAGAGTATCATCAACAGCCTCTGCTGATGTATCTTCATCACTTGCACTCTCTTCACGTGCTTCTTCACTATCAGTTGCGGCAACTGGATCTACATCATCGTGGAAGCCAAAGTCACAATCGTCCAGTGCCTCAATCATTAACTTATCTTCTTCGGCACGTAGTGATCGAGGAGAAACTGGAAGGTGGGCAGTTTCTATTTCTGGCTCATTTGACTTTGCAGCCTCATCTGCTGTCTCCGCGATTTCCTTCCTGGTCTCTACAACCTCGTCTCTCTTCTCTGGACTGAGAGCTTCCTGCCTGGGTTCAATGGCAGGTGTAGGGGACGACATCATGACTCCGACGACAGCACTGGTCATGACCGATGACAAGATAGGTCTTGGAGGAGTGGCCACTTTCCTTCTGAAAACTATCTTCTTTTTGCGTAAAGGTCTCTCCGGACTCTCTGCATCTACAATATCTACTTGCCTTTGAAGAGAGGTCGGAGTCGTCGCGTCTTCTCTCTGAGTCAACTCAGCATGCTGCCGAGATTGCGACCGGATAGTGACCCTTTCTGAAGATTCTAAGACAATCTTCCTCTGAGCAACTGGAGAAGAAGGTTCTTCCGCCTTCTTTTTCTTCCTCTCCTTGATTGGAGATCGAACAACCTTCAAAGAGACGCGTAGCGGCTCGTTAATTTCTTCAGGGAAGTTGGCTTCCCTTGAAGCTTCCAACGGTGCATCAACTGGCTCATCCTCTTCATCATTACCAGGAGCCAACACAACAGATGCTTCCTTCTTTAATCGGGCTGCAGTTGCAAAACTGTCTACTAGACTAAAATTCTTAGCAAAAGTGTTCGCCGATGTATAGAAGAGCGAATAAGTATACAACATGCGAGGACCATTATCGCTCTTTAGCGGCATCGAGAACATCGTCCTCGTGTCTCGAGCATTATAGTAAGCCCAAGCTCGAGCTCTATCGATCAGATAACCTTTTCCCTGTAGGCATGTTATGGCGTTGCCTACATGAAATTGGTCATAGCCGAATTGGCGTACAAATCGGCTCGGAAGATAAGGCTCCAGATAGCATTCGTCTTCAAACCGGTACACCAAGTGAGATGGCCGGATCGTCTTCAACCAGTTGAAAATTGTGTGGCCCAGAGGTTGTGCCCTCCCAGAATCGACAAGGTTGGTGGACATATGCTCGTAGCCAGCTGGAGGGGGAACACAATAGAAGTTCTATCCCTTTCCGAGATTCAGAGCACGTCTGCAATCTCTTAAAGTGGTGTATATCCACTTGCTTTTGGAGAATCTCCTCAAAAAGCTGCCGCTCACTGCCCCCATATCGGGGTTCATCAGTGAAGGATAGTGCAGAAACAGTCATCCGAACAGATATGTGTATGGTAGCTCCGGCCAAGGAAAGCTTCCTTTCTCGCCCTTTCTTCGAAGCCTTTGACCGACAAAAAGGCGGAGGCTAGCATTCACTTTGCAAGTCATCGCTGACAATAGATCTATCCGGTAGCCGAAGACTAAGCGGACAGCAGCAAATAGTACGCCTCGATAAAAGCGATCGACGGTGCTGGCTCCAGGAACGACGTATCGTCGAAGCCAATAAGTGAGGAAACCCGCCAACTGGGCCTCCTTCGACATGGGCCTATAGCCCATCCTCATATAACTCTCAATAATGTCATCTTTCTTAAGAGGAGGATATTGAAGATCATCCTCGATCTTGATATCCATATCCTTGTTCTCCTCCATCAACCCTATCACTTCGCTGTTGCTAAGTGGTCTGAAGAAGGTGGGTTTGCAGTTATCATACTCCTTTGTCTTTTTCTCAATGATATGGTTGAGAAAGAGATATGGCAACCATTTGGTTGAGTAGCAGGTGCCGGATGTACCACTCTTGTAGTATGAGGAACAGATCTTGTAGTGGCATAGCAGCTCTTCAAAGACGGCCACCATGTCGGCATTCTCTTGGCGTAATTTGTCTAAGTCATCATTGGTCGGGATAAATTCTTCATAGGGGATATCCCCCATTGGCAAGCTGGAGATGTACTTCATCTCGTGTAAAGCTAGTCCGATTTCTCTGCATGGTGTCATAAAAGTCCCCGTTCTGTAATTGTATCTCTCCGCCAATGCAAGGAATAGATGCGGATTAGGCGAAAAAACCATAAACGGTGGCGTATACCGTTTGGTACAGCTCAATCTCCTTGAGCCGGTCTTCAAATTGAGCCAATATCCAATTGGCTATACAACTCCACCTCTTGTTATCTGGATTCATGAGACCTGTCAATCGAATATCTTGGTCTGGATATCTTCCCTCAACCTTCGCAAACTTATTTACGAATATCGGAGTTCTGACCGGTAGCAGCAGGAAAGAGTTTTCTGGTGGGATGCAACCAGGTTTCAGTCCTCTGAGTAGGGAGCTGTGACGCTCAGAGGAACTGTAGAACATGTCTTTGCTGTTCGGCCCCTTCTTTACACAGATGTTCCCTGTTCGGGCTTGCTGAAGTGGAGTTATATCCCATTCCATCCTTCTGGGATAGCTCGCAAAAGCATAGCGAGACAGGGAAAGGCATCTGGAAATCTCCGGTAGAAGTATCATCTTCTCGCCTCTTTGAAAAAGTCTCTGTTCCATACGAGGCCTGGGCTGAGAGTTCTTGTCGAAAGCCTCACCGAACAAGAATAATGGCTTCTTATGAGTAACTGTATCTGCAGTTTGGAGTGGCTGCCCGTTCATCAAATACAGCAGAGTTTTATTGTCTTGAGCCATCAGGACGGCTTGCCGAGATGACGACAAGGCATATTGAGGATATGTCATAAGGAAAAGATCCTTCTTGAACTCAGGTTCAGCCAAAGATCCTGCAAAGACCTCGTAATTGGGATCTTCCCTGAGGTTAACTGCATCAAATAAAGAGATAAAGAACAGTACATGCAAAATCACAAAGTTTTTTTTGAAAAGAGTTCATCAAATTGTGCTATGTGCAAAGCATCAGATTGCGCCAATGCAATCCATATGTGCAAAGTATCCAATTGTGCCAACACATCCACTCGCACAAGGCATCAGTTTACGCTGGCTCAACTGACTTGCACAAATCAATGGATTGTGCCGAACATCTGCCAGCGCTTTCCAACCGATTGCGCAAGAATATAGTTTTCATAAAAATGAAAACTGTTGTGTGTGCAACCAAAACCCTAAACAGGGCGGCACAATACCATCAATCTCTAAAAAGAGAGAGGTATGAAGGTTCGAAAATGTCAAGAACCCTAAAAAGGGGTTTCGATCGAGTTTGTCATCTACCTTACAGCGCTGGGTGGCTAATTTCATGACGAAAGATTCGGAGCACAACCCGAGTCGAAGGCTCGGCGTGGGCCTTGCCCTTCTCAGTATCTGTACGCTTGGGTGCCATTGCAATCGACGGCAGGAAGAAAAAAAAGTAGTCGGAGTAGGAGGGAATCTTTTATCTCTTCAGAAAATCGAAAGCAAGTAAAGCTTGACAGAATGAGAATGGAAACCATTTATAGTTCTCAGAAGTGTAACAGTCACCTCAGACTGCACCACAAAAATTCGATCTTCTGACAGCTGACAGCCCGATAAACGAGGAGTCCTTTCGTTTCTTGTGCAGCACAGTACTCGAGGACAGCTGTACAGCCAGCACAATCTGCCAGCCCAACCGAAGCGCAGTCTGCCAGATCCTCTTCAGCGCAGTTCGATCCCAGCGCAGTCTGAAGCTAGCACAGTTCAAGCGGCACAATCCATCAAGATAACTGACATTTTATACGTGTCCCACATGCCATCAATTGCTCACCACGTGGCAACCGTCTGTACACGACCATGCGTATTTTAATCAAACAATGCCACACATCTAGTACAGTTGAGCCACGATCGAGTAACTGCCAGCACAGTTCGCTGTTTGCACAGTCCAATACCTGCACAATCCAGCCTGCGCAATCCAGAAATAACTACTAATTAGTTATTTTCCAGAACTCTATAAATAGAGTTTCAAGTCCTTCATTATCAACATTATATCATTCAAGATCATCAGAGAGATCAGGAGTTCTTGACCAAGTGCTACTGCATTCTTCAGAAGCTATCGTCTTCACAGTTCACATTGTCCAAGGGATAAAGCGATCGTCTTCAGATCGGATTCCCATAGTTGTACTTTCCCAGAATTCAATTGTAATCTTCTTACAAAGTTTGTGAAATAAAAAGAACTTTTATTTTTGCAAACAATTAGTACCTGAGTTTATGTGTTCTTTCAAGCAATACTTTATCTCAGTTCCAAATTCTGAAGCTAGTAAACCTGAGAGCTTATATCACAGGGTATGAGTATTCAGGATTGGTACTGATCAGTTAGAAATTCTATTCTAGCAGATACTTCATTTTACATGAGTAATCTGAGTTTATGGTTAGAACAATATGTAATTTAGAAAGAGCTTTTCACATCAGTTTTTGGTTAGGGCTTCCTAGTAGCATTTTAATCACCTTACTAAACTGGGAACAGAAATCTAGGCCTGTCATCATAGTGTTGGGTGTATCTGTTAACCAAATCCTGAGAATTACTGGCTCATATTTTTTTTCAGTCGAAAGATTAACATGATAGGGTTACACAGTTTGAATTTGCAGGTACTTTGATTCTTGGGGGCATGTGTGTTTTCCATAAATAAATTCACTTTATTTATTTTGTATCTGAGAAAATTACAACTGTAGGAATCTAATCTAGAAGACGATTACTTTATCCCTTGGACGATGCGATGAAGAACACTCGAACTTTGAAGAACTTGGACAGCAACTGGGCAATCTTTCTGTTCTCTCTGAAATTGACTGTAGTGTCTAATGAAGATGAGGAAACTCTCTTTTATAGAGTTCAGGATAACTGTCCTTAAGCATACGCTCAGGTAGTTACTTGACGTGTGCATAACTGCAGGGACGCGTGGCAAATTCTGATGGAGACACATTAGCGTGCGGTTGAAAGTAGTGGAGCATATTCAGGAGAGATTGATGGCATGAATGCCGCGTTGTATAACTTCTGAAGAAGTGGATAACTGAGTGCAGGACACATGAGAACGTGTGTTGACTGCACGTTGAAAATCATCCTGGATATAACTGCTGTGATACGCTGCCTTTGAAGAAGAGTCATACACTAGCTTTTGAAGGCACATGTCTTGCACACACTGACTTGGACAGCGAAGAACCATATAAAGCTGATACGCTCACATTATTGATAAGGAGTCGTATGGAATCTATACGCTCACTTGATTGACAAGGAGTCGTATGGAATCTATACGCTCACTTGGTTGGCAAGGAGTCGTATGGAATCCATACGCTCACTTGGTTGGCAAGGAGCCATATGGAATCCATACGCTCACTTGGTTGAGTCGTATGTTTGAATAAGTAGACACGTGGCATATTTGAATAAGTAAACACGTGGCCATCATCAATCTTCTTTGATACGCCATATCTTCCAATAACTGACAAAATCTTCTCGAGCGTCGTGACTGCGGATATGATGGCTGACAGACTGTCAAAACTGACAGTAATGATGGCCTTTGCATTTATGAGGGATGCTGAGCTGTCATCGTAAAAGACAAAACCGACTCTTCGAAAACCTATACGATGGTTATTCTTCTCATGATAACTGTCTTTGCACGAAAGACGAAGTGTCAGATTCATCCTTTATTAAATATATGCTGTGCTGTCATCTCAAGAAATATTAAAATATTCACTGAGCGTATGGCCTTTAGATAAGCGTATGGCCATGGCTGAGCGTGTGGCTTTGAGCGTATGGCTTTGACTGAGTCTATGTCAGCGTGTCATAATTTTCACACCCTACAAGACCCCCTTCAAAGTTTTCGAACTTTATGATTTTCAAAAGTTCGAAATTACTTTGAATTTTAAAGTGGGAATAAGTCATGACACGCTGGCATAAGTTTGTTTATTGTCCTTGATATCAGTGCAAATCTTTAGGAATTCGGCCGTCGTTTGAAATTCATTCTCTTCTTATAAATAGGTCTTTCAAAGACCTAATTTATTTCTTTACCACAGCTTTTGCTTTCGAGAGAGAAAAGAGCCTTCAAAAACTCAAAATCCTTCTTCTCCTTCTTCGTCTCCAACTCAATCTCCATTAATGGCGCCCAAAGCTGATGCTGCTGCGAAGGAAAAGGGGAAAGCCCCTGAGGAGTCGTCTCATCCTGCCGTCGATACTGCCACTACCAAGAAGATGGCCAGTCATCGTATTTCACGCAGTGAACGGCCATTAAAACCTATCTATGGTGAGGACGAAGATGATGAACAATAACTATTCCCTCTTTAGGGCTCTGGTTAGAACAAAACTCAGAAAACGTATCCCTCTTTAGGGTGAATACGTCAGAAAATACGCTTCCCTCTTTAGGGTTTAACCGTATTCCATGTTTTTCGTTTTTACGAAAAAATATGTTTGGAGCGTATATCTGTAAGATACGCGTATTCTTGATAGAGATATCAAAATACGCTATCTTAAAAGAATATGCTATGGCAATTTGTCTCATTTGAGATACGCTAACTCCTGTGTTAGCGTAATTTTCTGATGATCATCTTGTCAACCATACGCTGATACGCTCAAGCTAAAACTGAACTTTTAAAATCATTCACTTAAGATAGACTAAGCGTAAAAAGTGATCTCGAAATCTATCATACGCTTAAGGAAAACTGAGCGTATGCTGAACCTTGAGTCTGCCATACGCTCAAGGAAAACTGAGCGTATGCTGAACCTTGAATCTACTATACGCTTAAGGAAAACTGAGCGTATGCTGAACCTTGAGTCTGCCATATGCTTAAGGAAAACTGGGCATATGCTGAACCTTGAGTCTGCCATACGCTTAAGGAAAACTGGACGTATGTTGAACTTTGAGTATGCTGTATGCTTAGTAAAAACTGAGCGTATGTTGAATTTTATCATCTCTTGATGTTGAAGATTTCTAAGACTTTATTCTTCATTTGCAGTGGATATTCTGGCTTAGGAGGCAGAATTTGAAGGATGTGTAGGAAATAACTATAGCAGTGACCTATCACATGTTCGTTTTCTCCAATTCGATGGACCTTCTACAAGGATAGCTCTTTTAACAAATCAGGAAGATAACACTTTGCTGAACTTGATAAGTGGACTGCCCTTGCAGAGTGTGGATGGTGTTACCCACTTGAAGCCAGCATTCCTTTTTGGAGATGCTATTGACATGAACTCCCAACCTACTCTCGATAAAGTAGCATACTCTTATCATAGGGATGGTGATGCGAATCAGCCTATGTATTTGACTAGTTTGACAAAAAGTATCAATATAGCTCGTTTATTCCACTCGGGGCAACAAAGACAGATGAAGTAGGATATCACTCCCTCCCGTCAAGCAAAAGCTGGGTGGATCGGATACCGTCAAGGAAGATTCCACAGTGGTACTGAGCCACATGTTTCAGTTTTGCGAGGACTGCTACCTGCCACTATTCCTTCTGAGGACTCGACACTTCTGAAGCCAGTCAGAGTCCCAATCTTTGCAAACGAATTTGCTCAACTGAAAAATGCCATATACCCAAAACATTCTATGAGACTTACCGGCCTGGTGAACCCAGAAAATACTAGATGGACTGCTCTAGTGAGATGGATTCTGCAGAACTTTGGTACACAGTTAAAGGCGATAGGCCTATATGATGTCATTAAGTGTACTGCTTATGGTTTTAAGCCAAACCCGGATCTGTTCTTGGCGTTAGCGGAGAGATATAACTATCGTACCGGCACCTTCATGACCCCAAGGGGCGAGATGGGATTCGCCCTTCATGAAATGGCATATATTTCTCAGCTACCAACAGCAGATTTACCATATGAAGAGTATATCCCTTTTGTTGATGAAATGAATAAGATTTCTGAAGCCAACCCACTGATTCTTTATGTATTTGAAGAATTAATGTGCCATTACAGCATATGTAAGGCTTTTTATAAGGGACAAGGTGGAGAGGGGGACTCCAACTGCTATTCTTCGAAGTGGATGGCTTATTTGTTTCAAGGTCGCACTGACGAAGTTCAAAAGAAGAAAAAGACTGATCAGTATGTCGATAAATTCAAACCCTTGAGTCAAGCCGAGATTAACAGATTAATCCGGGAGATAAATCATGACGACATTATCGTTGAAGAAGACATAGACACCTACAAAGTCGGTGATAGGTTAGAGACCTATATTAAACAGGGTGGCCGAGAATTATCCGCTGAAGGTCATCTGGCTGGTTTTATATCTCTCTGGCTAAGAAAGTTTGTAGTTCCTGGCACCTATTCAGCAGACAGGATGCACAGAGGAGTTGTCTTCGCAGCAGTCCGTCTGGTTTTTGGGTATAAGATGGATTTACTGACGGCAATGACATGCCATCTGAATGCTGGATTAAGGGCATACACAGACAGAATGTTCGAGTTGGCAAGGAAGAGCCTCACATCCTTTCTTCGGGTAGAAATGCCCTTTACATATTTATTTGGATGGCTGCTTCTGCATTTTGAATCTCTCATGAGTGCTGGAATGGCTAGACCAGATGATACCTTTCTGGAAAGGGACAAGCACATACCAAAATAGAAATATGACACTTTAACAGATTGCAGAACTATATTAAACAGGGGAGAACTATGGAGCTTCACTTGTGTTCCTCCACCTGTTGGTTATGAGACCATGCCTGGGAGATTGATTGACGGCGTTGGTGCTAATGAGTTGGATGATATCCAACATGAATGGCTAAAGAGAATCAGGCCATCTCATTTAATCTGCCGCCGTGACAACATCACTTATCTAGAGCCATATCTTCCGAGCAGGTTTGCTCGGCAATTTGGTTACGATCAGTTGCATGTAGGCAATGCAACGACGTGTTTCGGTTATCAAGGAGGGCTGATTGATGGTGCCAGAGCTTGGATCTATTACATTGCCAAAGGTACAGGGGCTACCTTTTCTATGCCAGATCCGGTCAGCTATCGGAGAGGAGCTAGAATATTGGCATCCTATGCCAGATTTTATGCATCAGCTAATACCTTTGATGAAAAATTTAGCATCTTAGGCAGAAGCTTTATTCATGTTGAAAAGAAATCAACTAAATCAGCCTTGCCCAGAGACTGTCATGACAAAGAAGATCCTTTGGCCACTGATGAAGTTGATGATGATGTTTTGGAAACTTTCTTCTCTGATGACCTTCATCAACCATTACATGTGCCCATCGGAAGTGCTGAAGAAAGTATATCTACTGACAATACACCGAAGAGGAAGCGGGATAAAGGTGCTGCTGGTCCTGCTGCAAAAAGAGCTACTCGAGCAGAGACTCGAAGTCGCGGAGGAATTACTATTCCAGGGAATTCTCCTGTTTCTAAACGAGTCAGAGATGTTGATGAAGCAGGTAGTGATCCAATAGACAATTATCCTACTGTTCCATTAACAAAAAGAATAGGAAGGAAAGTAATAGTTTCAAAAACTAAATCCGTTATTTGTCTGGATGCAGAGAGTCCTACCGATCGTGCTATGCGATTGGCTTCAGAAAAACAAGCTGTATTTGATTTTTCTGTAAAGACAGAACCTGTTGAAGAAGAGATTCCGGAACCTGCTGGGTCTTCTATGCCTTCTGATATAGGCTCAGTTCCACCAATGGCCGATGATGCGCAGGAAATTAGTCAACCTGCGGTAGAGGCCGAGCATCAGACTGAAACAGCTAATGACTTACTGATTTCGGGAGAATCAGTGAAGGAAGCCACTTCTCTCAAACCAATTGCTAAAGCTTCAGAGAGCGAACAAGTTGACTATGAACCGTCGTCTCATTCTTCTGGAGAAGAAGACATGGAGATAGATGATAAATCACCGTCTAAGGCTCCGATTGATGTACTGAAGACCATTGGTCAACACTCAGGGTCGACACCAGAGCCGGAGAGGCATCTAGAAATAGAAGTTCAAGTTCCAAGTACTTCTGGGGCGGGAAGCAGTGAAATAAATCCCGTATCAGAAAGTACCCTGAACAGACTAAAAGCCGGGCTGAATGATCCGAAGGAAACTGAATATGAACCAGCTCCAGGTAATATTTTATTCATCAAAGTTTTGTCTTGTCTCAACTTTATTGTCTTTTAATTTTGATCATGCTTCTTTGATTCCAACAGTTGTAGGAACTGCACCGGCTATGAGTTCTACTCAAGCCCCACTTGTTCAAACTGACGTGGGTGAGGGGAGTTCACATCTGCCGAGTTCTCCAAAAGCACTAACTTCAGCTCCAAGAATAGAGGCTCCTCCTGCTCCTTCCCCTACTATTGCAACGACTCCCGGTTTTGACACAGGGATAGCAAAGATCATGGGGATGTATTCAGACATTATTTATTCATATCTGGATACATACTCAAGACGACTTATGAAGGATGAGACTATGCCCTTTTCGAGTCTTCGAGAAGCGACTAGTTTTCCACGTTCAGCTTTGAGACAAGCTGGTTATGAGGCTCAATGTGTCTTCTTTGAACATCTCCTGAGTGAATTAGAAGCAAACATCCATAAATATTGGGAGATAAAAAAGGAGGACATTAATTCTCTGACTGCAGCTGAAATTGCTCAATTGGAGAATGAAGCTCAAGCTCAGCACATTGCTCTGACAGAATTCCTCGCTCAATCTTCCAAAGAGCTAATGGCGAAAGACGAAGAAATAATAAGTACTCGTCAGAATATAGAGCGCCCAGAGAAAGATGAAGCGTCAAAAGCTGAAGAGCTTAGAAATTTGAGGGAAGAGCTAGCTCGTATTCAGGAGCAAATTGCCTCTGTGGAAAAAGAACAATCAGAGATTACTACTGATCATAAATCTGCAACTGAACGCTGTCAAGTTTTACAGCAGGAGCGAGAATTGATGCAAACCAATCAGATTGAAGAGACCAATCGCCGTAGCTCTATTATTGTAGAATATGACCAACGGATGATTGGAGCGGAAACAGCAGAGCGAATCAAGAAAGCTCATGATGAAAAGATGAATAATGTAATCGTTCGTATTCAGGAGATCATTACTCCTCCTAAATAGTTCTTTTATATTTTTCATGTACTGAATTTTTGAAATCCAATTGTAATCGATATTTTGATTCTGATTAAAGAAATGAACATCTTGGCTTGATTTCAATTTTGTGGATAATATTTTTGTAGAAAACATGTTCAGAGGTAAATAATACATGACATATTTCAATAGAATAGAATATACAAACAAACTTTGTAACTCTATCATGATATTAAACCAAAGATTTTTAGTTTAATACAGATTAGAGAAAACAGAATTCAGATATAAAGATATCTTTAGATTCTATTTTCCATGATCTTTGGATTCGGAAATCAAAAGACAAGATATCATTTTCATAGAATAGAAAATATGATACATACAGAGAGAGAAAATTCAGAGATAATATGGACATGATTTTCTATACAAGATCTTTATTAAAACCACTGGGGATCTAATAAAACAAAATATCAAATTCTCTGGGAAGATGATACATGGTGGAATATCAGTTTCCTCTGGGGATAACGATATCGAGATAACTTTTGTAAAGAAGAATTAACTTTGATTTCATATTTGCTGGGAAATGATGAAAATATTATACATAATATTTCTTTAAGAATTTGCCATTGATAGGCATCATCGTGACTTTCCCATCCATAGAGGCAAGTTGATATGCTCCGTTAGAGAAGACTTTGTTTATTACGAATGGGCCTTTTCATTTCGTATCAAATTTGCCTTTGCTCATATGTGTCATAGTCATAGGACGTCTGACAGTAAGGACTAGTTCTCCCTTCTGATATGCTCTGACTTTGACTTTCCGGTTAAAAGCTTTCGAGATTCGGGCCTGATATAGCTCGATATTTTGTTGAGCATATAATCGTTTTTCATCTAGAGCTTCCAATTCTTGGAGTCGAAGACGATCATTATTCTCTGTTGTAAGTTCATTGGAGATTGCAATTCTCAAAGAAGGAATCTGGATCTCGAGGGGAAGAACAGCTTCACACCCATATACCAATGAGAAAGGCGTACATCCGGTTGCATTGCGAACCGTAGTGCGGTAGGCCCATAAACATTCACCAAGCTTCTCACTCCAGGTGCGTTTGTTAGAAGAAACAAACTTTTTCAAGAGTTTGATGATCGTTTTATTGAAAGCTTCTGCCAATCCATTAGCTGCTGGATTATATGCTGTAGAAGCTAAATTATTGATCCGATGATCGTCACAGAATCGAGTAAATTTCTGACTGACGAACTGTGGTCCGTTATCATGGATGATACGCCGAGGAACACCAAATCGATAGATGACATGATGTTTGACGAAGTTGATAACATTAGAAGTTTTGACTTCTGATAACGGGATTACTTCAGCCCATTTAGAAAAGTAATCGGTTATTGCTAGAATAAACCGATGTTCTTTTGATGATGGTGGGTTGATAGGACCAATGACATCCATGCCCCAAGCTTCAAAGGGCCATGATGACGCTGTTGGGTGTAAGAACTCTGACGGTTGATGAATAAAGTCTGCATGAATTTGACAGGCTTTACATTTCCGAGCATATTGAATGGCGTCAGCTACCATCGTGGGCCAATAATAACCCATACGTCGGATACGATCTTGAAGTTCAGGACCTGGTTGATGAGCTCCACAAATACCATCATGTGCTTCACGGATAATCTGTTGTGCTTCTTCTCCAGCGATACATCGGAGGAGAAGACCGTCGTAAGCCCGACGATATAGTGTTTTCGTAGTATGATTATAATAGAATCTGAGAGATCGACGCCAGATATACGCTGCTTCACTAGGATTATCAGGAAGTATGTCATATAAAACAAAGTCTAGAAACGGGCGTCTCCAATCTTCAGTTATGGCTTCTGTTTCATTAGAAAAGACATATTCCATAGTAGAATCAGAAGAAGATGAGGACACTTTGTCAAATTTTAATTCAGCATCAAGGTTGAGAGAATCTTTGTCTGGATTGTGAGGAAAAGCCAAAGCCAAATTATTCTCAATGCAGAATAGTTCTCGGTTATAAACCACTATCACTTGCTGACGTCTGATTGGTATAGCTAATACAGCAGCAAGATTAGTTAAAGCATCAGCTTCTGCATTATAGGCTCGTCGAACATGTTCAATAAAGAAACCTTCAAAAGATGAGGCTATAGAGAGTGCTGCTCGATGATAAGGTATCAAATCCTGATGACGAACTTCATACGTTCCTCTGATCTGATTGATAATAAGCTTGGAGTCTCCATAAACTTCTAAATATTGAATATCCAGATGTTTAGCAAGTTGAAGACCGATGAGCAACGCATTGTATTCGGCTACATTGTTTGAACATGATTGATCCAGAGAATAAGCCCTCTGAATAGTTAATCCTTCTGGGGATACAATAACAATCCCAACTCCAGCAACAATATCGTCGTTAGGACCTATTCTAGATGCTCCATCAAAGAATAGACACCAGGTAGGAATTTCTTCAGAAACCAGATTTGAATCCAAGACTTCATCAGGAATCTCATCATATAATTTAGAATCTTCTGGAACTGCATGAGCTGCTAGAAAATCAGCAAGAGCTTGTCCTTTAACTGACTTCTGAGGAATATAATGCATGTCGTATTGAGCTAACAAGATTCCCCAATTAGCTAGTCTGGAGTTGAGAATACCGGGTTTCTTCATCATAATTCTGATGGGATTCACTCTAGAAATGACGTGAATCGTTTGACCGATAATATAATGTCGCATTTTCTGAACAGCAAACATTAATGCTAGGCATTCTTTCTCGATTGGAGAATAACGCGGTTCAGCGCCTGTCATTGTGCGACTGAGATAATAAATAGCCTGTTCATGGCCATCTTTATTTTTTTGGGCGAGTAATGCACCAAGAGAATGATCCATGGCTCGAACATATAGAAGGAATGGTATTCCCGAGACGGGAGGTACCAAAACTGGAGGGTTCATGAGATACTGTTCAATATCGTCAAATGCTTTTTGATATTCATCGTTCCAAACGAAAGATACACCTTTCTTCAGAAGTTTGTTGAATGGTCTGCAGCATCCTGATAAATTAGAAATGAATCTCCTGATATAAGCAATTCTTCCTTAAAATCTTTGTAGCTCTTTTAAGGTGCATGGAGGACGCATCTCTTGAATGGCTTTGATCTTCTCGGGATCCACGTGTATACCTTTAGCGGTAATGACGAAGCCGAGAAATTTACCACTAGAGACACCCCGGAAGGACTTAGTAGGGTTCATTTTAAGTTGATGCTGACGCATTAAATCAAAGATAGTCTTCAAATCTTGGATATGATCCTCCTTTCGTCGACTTTTGACCGCAATATCATCAACATAGCATTCGACTATTTTCCGGAGATGTTCGCGGAATATAGTGCTTATTGCTCGCTGATATGTTGCTCCTGCATTCTTGAGACCAAACGGCATCACTGTATAACAGTATGTACCGATCGGCGTCCTGAAGGAAGTGTGTTTTTCATCATCTGGAAACATTTTGATTTGATTGTATCCTGAATACCCATCCATGAATGACATTCGTTCGAAACTACATGTATTATCGATCATGACATCAATAATTGGAAGAGGAAACTCGTCTTTAGGACAAGCCGCATTGAGATCGCGAAAGTCTATACAGACCCGAATCTTGCCGGTCTTTTTAAGGACAGGAACGATGTTAGCCACCCATTCAGGATGTTGTTCCTCTCGAATAAATCCAAAAGCCATAAGCTTGTTGACTTCAGCTTCAATCGCATCCATGATGTCCGGACGAAATCGTCGCTGTTGTTGTTTGACCGGTTTAGCATTTGGCATGATATTAAGTTTGTGTATTGCAATCTTTGGATCTAATCCTGGCATATCTTCGTAACTCCAGGCAAAGACATCGATATAATCACGAATAAGTTTAATCATGTCTTGTTTATCCGTTTCTGAAAGACTTTCGCTGATGAATATTGGTTTGGGGGACCCTTCTTCACCAACATCAATTTGAATCAGTTTATCTTCAGTAGGAGGTTCCCTCTGTTCGAACCTGAATTCCCATTGATTATCTAATCTTTGAGCCCATTGTTCTTATTCGGGTGATATTTCAAAATCATCCTCATCTTCATCATTTTCTTGCGGGCCATCAACGGAGACCATATTGATGGATAGAATAGAGCGATGGAGATCGCCAATACTTGTGTCAGAATCCCAAGAAAGGGAATCAGAAGACTCAGATCGTTCGTCTTCATCGGATTTTGAATCTTCATGGACTATGTTGATAAAGGAAGTAGGAGCAATGTAACCTAAACCACATTTTGTCCTTCCGTATTTTAATGAAGGAATTCGAACAGGCATTCTTCTTCCTTTTCCATTATTGAGACTGGTTCTGAAGTCATAACCCATATTCTTGATGATATTTTTGGATTGTTGACTATAGCGACGTAGTTGTAACCTTCCAGTATCGTCATTTATATCATCTTCTTCCAGATTAGGAGGATTCTGGGGTCCTTTATAGAAGAATATCGGATTTTCTCCTTTCTTTCGAATAGGAACCACAAAGTATGATTTCTGTATGGACTCCAATGATACGTCTGTATGGAGAGTTTGAACAACTCCTATAGTTAGTGGCTCTAAGCTATCTAGCAATTGTAAATAACTTTGTACATAATTACAGACATCAATATACTGCAAAGGAGATGCTTCATTAATATTAGATACAGTATTTACAACAGAAGGCTGAGCCTTGTCAGACTTAGTCAAATTAATGACAAAAGGGGGAGAAGAAGGGCGATCAGAAGTTTTGTTTCGATTAAGATCGATAACAAAAGGCTCAGAAGAGGTGAGCACCCTTGAAGAAGATCGTGGATAAGTAGTACGTCCACTGACTGGAATGACTAGAGTATCTGGTCTAGCCTGAGAAGATGGAGGGGGAGTGGTGCGTCCACTGACAAGAATTATCAGTGAGCCTTGTGGAGCTTGGAAAGACGATGAAGTAGTGCGTCCACTGACAGGAATTATCAGTGAGCCTTGTGGAGCTTGAACAGGTGATGAAGTAGTACGTCCACTGACTGGAATTATCAATGAGCCTTCTTCAGATGATTTAGCTGACTGCGGAGGAGTAATACGTCCTTTTACAGGAATAACAAAGGTGTCGACTTTGGATGTTTCATCGTCGTCATCCATAGCTTGCAAGACTTTTGAATATTCATCTTTGTACATGCGAGCGTCATTGAAGTAAGCTTCGACTCCTTTGAATGGATAGAGATATGCAACTTCCTTTTAAACTTCTCCATTATCATCAACATATTTGAAGCACTGATGAAGAGTCGAAGGAACGATATTATGTTCATGCAAGAATGGTCTCCCCAATAGAGCATTGTATGAGCAACCATGATTGTCGATGATATAAAAAGTGACTTTAGTGCGAAGATCGCCTATTTAAAATTTGAGGCGAATCTTGCCCAAAGGCTCACTTTTTCCTTGATTGAACCCCAAGATGGTAGTGACTTTATCCCTTGGACGATGCGATGAAGAACACTCGAACTTTGAAGAACTTGGACAGCAACTTGGCAATCTTTCTGTTCTCTCTGAAATTGACTGTAGTGTCTGATGAAGATGAGGAAACTCTCTTTTATAGAGTTCAGGATAACTGTCCTTAAGCATACGCTCAGGTAGTTACTTGACGTGTGCATAACTGCAGGGACGCGTGGCAAATTCTGATGGAGACACATTAGCGTGCGGTTGAAAGTAGTGGAGCATATTCAGGAGAGATTGATGGCATGAATGCCACGTTGTATAACTTCTGAAGAAGTGGATAACTGAGTGCAGGACACGTGAGAACGTGTGTTGACTGCACGTTGAAAATCATCCTGGATATAACTGCTGTGATACGCTGCCTTTGAAGAAGAGTCATACACTAGCTTTTGAAGGCACATGTCTTGCACACACTGACTTGGACAACGAAGAACCATATAAAGCTGATACGCTCACATTATTGATAAGGAGTCGTATGGATTCCATACGGCTCCTTGCCAACCAAGTGAGCGTATGGATTCCATACGACTCCTTGCCAACCAAGTGAACCCCAAGATGGTAGTAATAGTGCTGGAAAGACTATGTACAGGTATTTTTAGTACATCTGGCATAGCTTTTGGCATAATACTGAGAGCAGATCCTGGATCAATCAGTAGACGATCAACCTTCATAGAATCGATATATCCTGTATGATATAAAGGACGGTCATGTCGATTATCCTCTAGCAGCATATCGTCCTGCGTAAAGGTAATGTTTGGAATAAATTCCAATACATTATGGCAATGAGAGACAGGTTTTGTTTCCAACTTTTTGAGGAGAGTTAGGCAGGTTTCTGCTTGCAATAGTGCTTCACTCAGAGTTTCTCGAGTCTCTTTAGAGAGTCATAAGAGCTCGAAGATTGACAATTTAGCTGGTATTTTGGATAGTTGAGCCAATATATCGAAATTATACGGCTTTTTAAGTCCTGTAGGAAATAACTTCTTCAATGGTTTGTCGAAGCGGACTTGTTGTTTGCCTTTGTCAGCTGCTGTTGGCTTAGAAGGAACTGTCTCAACAGGAACATTTGAAGGCTCTTCAGTAGAGACTGGTGTTGGAGCTATAACCGGAGAGACATCAGGAGTTTCTTCAGGAACTTCAGCATAATCTTTCAGATATATTTTTCCTGACCGAGTTCCATCATGAACTTCGACTTCAGATTCTGGTTCAGGGTCTATGGAAACCATGTTACAATTCTTTATCTTGCTCTTAGTTCTTTTATGTTTGATGAGAGCTTCATTCCAGAAACCAAGGCCAACACGAGATTAATTATGCCTCATAGTGATGGCTAAAGGTGTTCGGAGTCCTTTGCCTGAGTTCAAACCAGGAGCAGTAGCCAGATCATAACCCATCTTCGCCATTAATTCACGAGATTGTGAACTGTATAGATAAAATGCAGGCTCGTACCTATCTTTAAATTGAGGTACAGATTTTATCTCGGTAGGGAGTGAATTTTCTGCCGAGATGAAAGTAGAGATTAGATAAAAATTGGGTATGAAACTAGAAGTCATATTGCATGACTTAGTTTTCCCGAGCTTCTTTTAGATGAGAGAGTCTTCCGAGAAGAAGAGGAAGACGTTTCAAACTCCGTCCTTAAATCCGGGTGAATCCACATGATCTCTCCCTTCTTAGTTGTGACAGGAACAAGTCCTTCATTCTGTGCTGGTGGGATGTTCACAACTTCGAGAATTGCTTTGGAGATAGGAACAATCCCACTTTCTACCGTTAAAGGAGGGAAGTCACCGAACTGCATTGAAATTACATTCGCTGTGACTGTCTTGTCTTTGGGTGTCAGTGTCACAGCTCCTGATTTGATCATCTCTTGGATCTTTTCTTTTAACACATAGCAAGACCGGATTGTATGACCCAGTATTCTATGATATGGACAGTATTTTGGATGATCTGTCTTATTGGCCTCATCAGGCTTTTTAATTTCTGGCAATTGAATCTTGTTACCTTTGAGCAAGCATTCAAAGATACCCTGAACATCGTCATCGTCGAAAGAATATTCTTCCTTTGGCCGAGGAGGTCTCTGTTGTTGATTTGTTGGAGCTGGAGTAGCTTGGGTAGTCTTTACCTCTTGACTACTGCCTTAGAGATTGACTTCAAGAGCTTCTTTTCTTTTGCGATTGTTGGGTCGAGTACTATTGCTAGCACTCTGATTTGATTCCTTGGGAGCCATTTGTACCCCCAGACCTTTGAAGGTCTCAGCACTGACCTCGACAGCTTTGGCACTGACGATGAATGAAGGCCAATCTTGGAACTGAGTGGAACCTGTCCACATGCTGATAATTGGTAAGAGATTCGACTTGCAAGTGTCGATAGTAACAGCATCGAGAGTTCCGAGAGGCATTTTGAGGGCTTCTCTTCTGAATCTTTCAATGAAGTCCTCTGTGGTTTCATTATTTTTTTGTTTAATTCTTATGAGGGCTGACATGGTCATGTCATTAAGCCCTTCATAGAATCGTTCAAGAAATATTTGCTTGAAACCGGCAAATGAGGTAATGCACCCGTCAGGGAGACTTCTATACCATTCATAAGCCGTTCCTTTGAAACATCCAACGAACACCCGAGTAAGGAGGGCGTCACTTGGTTGCAGTTGATCAGTCATTACCTCAAAGTGATTAATGAACTGACTTGGGGAGGTTGTCCTATCAAAGAAAAAGATGGTCGGAGGTTTGTATTTTGGTGGATACGATACCTGCTTCCATTCTATTGGATAAGGTTGCTTGATACCTAACCTTTGCAAACCATCCTTCTGTTTAAATGCCTCAAATTGAGTTCGGAGATTCCTTAACTCTTCAGTAACAATTCCGGAGGATTGTGGAGTTGTAACTTGTTGAGTATAATTGGGAGGAGGGACTGCAGCATATGTACCACCCCCAGCTCCAGACTGACTTGGAGTGGGTTGTACAGGAACATTAGATTGTACCCCCGGAATAGTAGAGGGTTCCGGGTTTGGAGCAACAGGAGTATTTAATACAACTGGAGGGGCTGTCTGTTGGACTTGCTGAGTTTGATGCTGAGCTTGCATAAGAGTGTGCATAGCATTCAATGTATCTGCCATAGCTCGCAACTGTTGTTCTAAGGAAGAAATCCTTTGTTCATGAGCTTTGGTGCTAGTTGAAGGTTCATGATTGCCCTCTGCCATGTAGGTAGTAATCATTCGAGGAATAGATGATGAAACAGTCTGTTCTGAATCATCACTGTGTGAGTCAATGTCTTTCCCGGGACTATTTACGGGAGTCAATACTGGAAAGTTAGACTCTCCAAGGAAGTCCTCTGTGATCTCCGGATTACCACTTGGATGAGAAGAAGAAGAGACCCTGGCCAAGGCTCCGGTCCTGGATCGAGTGCCGAGATAAACACCATCTTCAGAGTCTGATATAGCATCAGACCGTATGCTACCCCTAATATTTCTGGAGGTCATGTTGACAGAAGCAAAAAGAGGTTCATCTTCATCCAACATTGGTTCATTGAATCCGTTCGAAAACAGATTGTCTTTTTGGTGAACAACAACACTGAATCACAACTCGAGGTTGGAAGTTGCAACCATGCTTTTTATGGCAAATATGAGCAATATCATAGCCTGATGGAGTGTCAATTCTCCATTTTTGCAAATACTTCCGGAGATCTGTAGGAACAGATTGGGAAGTACTTGAAAATAGTTTCTGTGTAGAAACTTGTCTTTTGTTCTTCTGTCTTCTCGGTTCTTGAGTATATAAGGACTGATTAATTTGAGCCACATAGTTCTTGGCATATTCTGCATCAGGGTCTAATATACTTGTCTCAGTGGAACCAAGACGATTCTGATTAAGCTTGTTACGAAGATCCGTAGGAGATCTGACTTTGATATCAGTCTTGGATACTTGTAATTTGCCTTTCTCAGATCGAGAAATTTGGAGAGAAGGAAGATGGGTATTATTTCGACTGGGAATCGGTAATAATCCATCTTTAGAGGAATTAGCCAAAAGGCATTTTCCTTTGTTTGATCTAGTAAGAGTACTAGTCAAATTAACTCCAGAGGTAAAGACCTTAGGAGTAGAGGAGTTGACTAAAGAGTCTTTCTCCTTGGTTGGCACAAGATGTGCAATTTAAGGGGGAATCATTTGTATATTCTGTGGAAGAGAACCCCCAGCTTGATTTTGAGAAACAGTCAAAGGACTGTATCTATTAGCATACGCTGACTTCAGTTTGGACTTCTGGTCATACGCTGCCTTTTTATTAGCATACGCTGGCTTTGGCTTAGCGTACGCTGCCCTTTGAATGCCATACATACAGAGTCATCAATGGCTAAAGAGCCGACTGCTGTCGTAAGAATAGAGGGAGAAGGGACTTTGACATGTCCAGAGATGGTTTTCCTTAGACACGCTGACTTGGTTAAAGAATCGACTTTGTCAGCGTGACTAGGAGAAGCCATTGTTGCCGTATTCAGAGAAGCCGAAGTGTGCTTAGTTGAAGTTGAAGACGTGTTCTTGTCAACGTGAGAAGTGACAGAAATGACTCGGGCTGTTGAAGAAGACTTAGGGACATAGACGGAGCGTCCCTTCTTCTTGGCAGCAGGAAGAGCGGAGGAAGCAGTTCAGCCCTCCTTCGCCTTGAGCATTTCTTCGTAAGCAGATTGGTCGAATTGTAAGACCATCGTCTTCTTCGTCGAGCCGATCGACGAAGTATCACATTGAGTTGTTGCTATCTCGTTGGAGGAGACAGCTTTCTCCAGCAGAGTCGCAAATTTGTTTTCCATAAATAAATTCACTTTATTTATTTTGTATCTGAGAAAATTACAACTGTAGGAATCTAATCTAGAAGACGATTACTTTATCCCTTGGACGATGCGATGAAGAACACTCGAACTTTGAAGAACTTGGACAGCAACTGGGCAATCTTTCTGTTCTTTCTGAAATTGACTGTAGTGTCTGATGAAGATGAGGAAACTCTCTTTTATAGAGTTCAGGATAACTGTCCTTAAGCATACGCTCAGGTAGTTACTTGACGTGTGCATAACTGCAGGGACGCGTGGCAAATTCTGATGGAGACAGATTAGCGTACGGTTGAAAGTAGTGGAGCATATTCAGGAGAGATTGATGGCATGAATGCCACGTTGTATAACTTCTGAAGAAGTGGATAACTGAGTGCAGGACACGTGAGAACGTGAGTTGACTGCACGTTGAAAATCATCCTGGATATAACTGCTGTGATACGCTGCCTTTGAAGAAGAGTCATACACTAGCTTTTGAAGGCACATGTCTTGCACACACTGACTTGGACAGCGAAGAACCATATAAAGCTGATACGCTCACATTATTGATAAGGAGTCGTATGGAATCTATACGCTCACTTGATTAACAAGGAGTCGTATGGAATATATACGCTCACTTGGTTGGCAAGGAGTCGTATGGAATCCATACGCTCACTTGGTTGGCAAGGAGCCATATGGAATCCATATGCTCACTTGGTTGAGTCGTATGTTTGAATAAGTAGACACGTGGCATATTTGAATAAGTAAACACGTGGCCATCATCAATCTTCTTTGATACGCCATATCTTCCAATAACTGACAAAATCTTCTCGAGCGTCGTGACTGCGGATATGATGGCTGACAGACTGTCAAAACTGACAGTAATGATGGCCTTTGCATTTATGAGGGATGCTGAGCTGTCATCGTAAAAGACAAAACCGACTCTTCGAAAACCTATACGATGGTTATTCTTCTCATGACAACTGTCTTTGCACGAAAGACGAAGTGTCAGATTCATCCTTTATTAAATATATGTTGTGCTGTCATCTCAAGAAATATTAAAATATTTACTGAGCGTATGGCTTTTAGATAAGCGTATGGCCATGGCTGAGCGTATGGCTTTGAGCGTATGGCTTTGACTGAGTCTATGTCAGCGTGTCATAATTTTTACACCCTACAAGGTGGTTAACCTTTCCTATCTTCCTTAGTCTAGAATTAAATCTTGGTTGCCTATGAGGAATGCAGGTTTATAAACCAATAAAGGATGCCTGTGACAACCTTCTTACCTTCCTTAAGCAACTGTTTCACCCTGTTTTTCCTAATGATGATAGATAACATTAAATTGGACTATGGTGGGGAATCATGGGTTAACCCAATCGATTCACAGTACATAGTTGACATAGTTAGTTTCAGCTATTATAGATTGCTATGATTTCAGACTTGGCAAGTGTTAGATAATTGGATTTCTGTGGAGACTTAGCTGGGATATGGAAGTCAGGAGACTATAAATTATACCAATTGATTTTGACCATTCATAAAGTCATGAGATTAGTGAGAGTAAGTAATGTATGAAATTTCAGTAATAGTTTAAGAGCAAGCTAGCTAATTTTGTCTATAGGAGGTTTTCCTAAGAATTAATATGGACTGCTGAAGAGCAGTCCATCCTTGATATTAGAGGCTACAGTCCAGGGATGCCAAGTTTTTGAGTATATAGATAATGTGGTGAAATAGTTATATGGGGTCACTAGTTAGATTTTGGTTACTTGCTAGTTTAGAGTATGGTTAATTTTATTTTGATATTCTATAAAGTCATGAATAGAAGGGGTAACCCTAGGCTTGGCCTATTTAGAAACTATTCATGATTAAATTGTTGATAACCAAAGTAGAATTAGTCTGTTATTAATCAACTTGTAAATCATTTAAATACATGAGGATATCCAGTTTCTTTGATTATCTGTACTTTTTCGGAGCCATGCAAGTATACTCTACGATCTTGTGCATTTCATTATATCCTGTGCTTTCTTGATTGACACACTGCAACACGACATGTATTTCTGGTGCTCTTGTTCCTTGTTCTTATTACTTGTACCTGGGGTGGAGAAATATACTATTTATGTGATCAAACCCAAGAAATAACTCAGGTGTGTTTAGCTTAGACCCCGCATCGTGCACCCGGGTCCTAAGCCGTACCATTCATGTGCTTTCATGTGTTTACCCCTAGCCGGTCACATACTTAGTTATATTTCAAATATTGTGCACACATTCAGGAGATATATCATGTACTTAGTTTCTATGATTCCTGAGATACCATATTCTTTCCTGTTCTTACATAACATATTCTTTCATGTTCTTACGTACCATGTTCTTTCATGTACTTTACATACCATGTTCTTTTTTGTACTTTACATACCATGTTCCCTTGTACTTTCATATCATGATATCTTGTTCATTACCTAGAACTGTACTTTGCTCCGCTCCTGAATAGGATATGTTGTAGGTGAGTTGGAGGCACTGTACGACACTTATTATGGCCGAGAGCCAGTTGATGCTGGAGAGCCAGTTGATGCTGGAGAGCTAGCTGGAGCTGCTTGTGACTTAGAGGCTGTAGAAGCCTAGAGATTTACCTTTAGCACTTTATATTTTCCTGTATTGAGACTAGTAGACTTACTTTCATTTGCTGGAATGTAATAAATTCTGAGATTGTACCTTACTCTGGGTTGGGACACATTTATAGATGCTGTATTTTCATACTTGTCTTGATATTTGGTTAGATTTCCCTAGTTTAGTACAGCTTACTTCGTCGTGTCTAACGACGAAGGCTGGGCGTGTCAAACTCGTGTCCGATTATTCAAAAGCGGGTCGTGACAGCAGCCTCAGTTACAGATTCAGCAGGCACCAGCACGTGCCCAGCAGCACCAGGGACAGGGCCAGAGGCAGGCTACTCAGTGTGCTTTCTGTGGAAAGCTGGGGCACACTCGAGAGGCCTGTAGAAAGAGGTTGGGCGTATGTCTATACTGTGGGGCGCCCGACCACCAGCTGAAGGATTGCCATCTTCGTAGACTCCGAGGAGGCCAGGACAGAGTGCAGCAGGCTAGAGGACTAGCAGTTCAGCAGAAAGGTCCTCCACTTCAGACCCAGCAGTAGCGCTTTGTACAACACCAGAGGGAAGCACCTGTGGGTAGGGTGTTCGCCTTGACAGCAGAGGAGGAGGTAGAGCCAGTGGGTGATGTTGTGGTAGGTCACGTTCTTCTTGATTCATTTCCTGCTTTTACCTTGTTTGGTTCTGGTACCACTCATAGTTTTGTGTCTGTTTTCTTTGCTCTAAGACACAACATTATTGCTGAGTATATGGGTAGGACTTGCAAGATATTGACCGGAGGAGGCATCATCCTGGTTAATAATATCTGTAAGGAGCGGAGAGTTACTTTAGGCGGCCAGGATTTGAGTGCCTGCTTGCTCGTAATGCCCCTTCCAAGGTACGACGTGGTACTTGGAATGGATTGGTTGAGAATGTACCATACTAGTATAGACTGTAGAGGAGGTAGGGTTCTGTTTAGGCCGCTAGGAGAGCCAGAGATTGTGTTTGCCAGGGGAGCAGCTGAGCCAGGAGAT
The DNA here is from genome assembly GCA_029216955.1 of Iris pallida. Lineage (NCBI taxonomy): Eukaryota > Viridiplantae > Streptophyta > Magnoliopsida > Asparagales > Iridaceae > Iris > Iris pallida. The sequence goes on from JANAVB010020461.1 coordinate 28,474, forward strand.
GGGTTCTATAGAGCTTTGCTAGCGGGACAGGCATTACCGCATCCATTGATAGCTGATTTCATGGATCTTTATCCCGAGGAGTTGCCTGGGATGCCCCCAGATTGAGACGTTGAGTTCTCTATAGACTTAGTGTCGGGTGCTGAGCCTACTTCACAGCACATCTATAAGGTCAACAACAGCGAGTTGGCAGAGCTGAAGAAGCAAGTCGACGAGCTACAGGACAAGGGATTTATCAGATCAAGTTCATCACCTTAGGGAGCGCCAGTTCTATTTGTACCGAAGAAGGATGGTATGATATGCATGTGTATCGATTACAGGACGCTCAACAACCTCACTATCAATAACAAGTACCCGTTGTCGAGGATTGACGACTTGTTCGATCAGTTGAGCGGCACGAAGGTATTTTCGAAGATAGACCTGAGGTCTGGTTATCATCAGCTAAAGGTAAACGGAAAGACGTTTCGAAGACGGCTTTTCGGACTCGGTACGACCAGTACGAGTTCACTGTTATGCCATTTGGGTTGACCAATGCCCCGGCAGTGTTCATGAACTTGATGAACAAGGTATTCCATCAGTACCTTGATAAGTTCGTGGTGGTCTTCATAGATGACAACTTGGTCTACTCAAAGACGCTGGAGGAGCACGAAGAGCATCTGAGGATTATGCTCGAGACTTTGAGGAGGGAGCAGTTGTACGGGAAGCTTTCAAAGTGTGAGTTCTTCTTGGACCAGGTCAAGTTCTTGGGTCATGTTGTGACCGAGCACGGGATCTCTGTGGACCAGAAGAAGATTGTAGCGGTAGAGTCTTGGTCTACACCTAGTTCAGTTGCCGAGATTCGGAGCTTTCTGGGTTTGGCTGGCTACTATCGGAAGTTCGTCCAGGACTTCTCGGAGATTGTGGAGCCGATGACTAGACTAGCCAAGAAGGACGTGGAGTTCGTTTGGACTGAGGAGTATCAGGCCACCTTTGATGAGCTGAAGAAGAGGTTGACATCAGCTCCGATCTTGACATTACTTTCTGGGATCGGTAGTTTCTCGATCTACAACGACGCTTCTGGCAGGGGTTTGGGTTATGTTCTTCAGCAGCACGGGAAGGTGATTGCCTATGCATCTAGGCAATTACGTCCTCATGAGAAGAACTATCCGACTCACGATCTGGAGTTGGCCGCTGTTATCTTTACCTTGGAGTTGTAGAAACACTACTTGTATGGAGAGCGGGTTGAGATCTTTACTGATCATAAGAGCTTGAAGTACGTGTTCACTCAGAAGGATCTGAACATGCGACAGAGACGGTGGCTCGAGCTGATAAAGGATTTCGATATCGCCTTGCAGTACCATCCAGGAAAGGCCAACGTAGTTGCAGATGCCTTGAGCAGGTATCCAGTAGCTATGTATCTGACGGCAGATCGTCATCTTTGGCTGACCTAGACAGTTTGGGAATCGAGATGATTATTTCGGGCATAAAAGTATAGATGTCAGGCTTACAGATTCAGTTTGAGTTGATGGACAGAGTCAGATCAGCACAGTATGATGATGTTGCCCTGAAGAGCATCAGGGAGCAGGTGCGGGCAGGTTGCTCGACGATTTCTCTATTGCCGAAGATGGGTTGCTGCAGCACGGTACTAGACTGTACGTTCTGAGTGGAGAGCTTCGGAAGGAGGTTCTTCAGGAGGTACATCGCTCTCAGTACTCTATGCATCCTGGGGCCAACAAGATATACAGAGATCTGAGGGAGCATGTTTGGTGGTACGGCATGAAGCACGAGGTAGCTCAGTTTGTATCTCGCTGCTTGGTATGTCAGCATGTGAATGCCGAGAGATACAGGCCTGGTGGGTTGCTACAGCCACTACCCATTCCTGAGTAGAAGTGGGATAACATAACCATAGACTTTGTGTCCGGACTTCCGCGATCTACTGGAGGGAAAGACGCGATTTGGTTCATAGTTGATAGATTGACCAAATCGGCCCACTTCTTGCCTTTCAAGGTGGGGTTGTCTACGGAGAGGATGGCAGAGCTATACGTTCGTCAGATTGTGAGATTGCATGGGGTTCCTGTGAGCATAGTTTCAGACCGGGTTAGTCTTTTCACTTCCTACTTTTGGAAGAGTTTGCAGACTAGCTTGGGCACCTCGCTCAAGTTTAGTACTGCTTATCATCTCCAGACAGACGGGCAGTCAGAAAGGACTATCCAGACTTTGGAGGATATGCTTCACACGTGTGTGCTTGATCTCGGGGGTTTTTGGGAGGGCCATCTTCACCTGGTAGAGTTTGCTTACAACAACAGCTATCAGGCCAGTATAGAGATGTCACCATTCGAGGCTCTATATGGACGGAGATGCCGTACTCCTTTGTCATGGGACGATGTCAGCAAGAGAGTGCTGCTTGGACCGGAGATGGTAGTGGATGCAGCTGAGAAGGTCAGGTTGATTAGAGACAGACTTCGGGTGGCTCAGGATAGGCAGCGTCATTGGGCCGATAGCCACCGGAGATCGTTAGAGTTCGAGGTTAGTTTCAATTCCTGTTTGTGATACATGTGATTGTTTGTTTGTCTTGTGTACTGAGTTTGTTTTATGTCTAGGTTGGTGCTTTGGTGTTCCTGAAGATTTCTTCGACACGGGGCACGATTCGCTTTGGCGGAGGCGGGAAGCTTAGTCCGTGCTACATCGGACCTTTCACTATCCTTGAGAGGGTCGGTGCAGTGGCCTATCGACTAGACTTACCACCTACGCTAGAGGGGGTGCACAACATATTCCATGTGTCACAGCTGAGATGGTACGTGGCAGACCCCAGCCATGTATTGGACCATTCAGCGATCGAGGTGGGGCCTACTCTTCACTATCCAGAGCAGCCAGTGGAGATTCTGGATCGTAGGGAGAAGGTGCTCCGGAACCAGGTTATACTCTTGGTTCGTGTTGCATGGAGGCATCACTCTCCAGGTAAGTCTACCTGGGAGAGAGAGGACGACATGCGGGAGCGTTTTCCTTATCACTTCGAGCCCGAGGTATAATTTTTTAATGTTTCTGCATGTGATTTCGGTGTATATTTGTTTTAATTTTGAGGACAAAATTTTTTAAGCTGGATAGATTTGTCACCCCCAGTTTTCATGAACAGGGGTATTTTGATCATTTTCCACATTAGAATAATTTTGGAATTATTTATTTGCTTATGATATTATTTTGGGGTTATTTGAGTCGGGTTCGAATTTCAACTCAATCCGACTTGTATCGGAGACCCGGGGTAGCTTTGACTCTAGTGGGACCCACTCATTAGTTAGGCATGGCCCACATGACATTATTTTAGTTAGTGTGTTAGACTAATTATTCATGGATAGGTTTAGTTTGATTAGAGACTTGAAACATGAGTAATTTAGCCTCAACCTAAAACCCTTTCCCTAATATTAATTAATAAGACAAGTGGGGGTGTTTTAGTCATTGGATAGGGGGACACCTATGCCTACACATGGCCGGCCATAGCTAGAGGGATAGGGATGGGCTCATTTGTTATTATCCACTCCATTTTCTCTCTCTCTTGTTCTTCTCCAAAAATTAGAGAGAAGTCTCTATTCCTTTCCACATCAAATCAATCCATTCACCTATCAATCCTTTTCTTTTCTTCTCTATCTTCATCAAAAGGAGGAGCTAGCTAGATTTGGGAAGTTTCGGAACTCGTTCGTGTCCATTTGGAGGTCTTTTCGTGTCGGTGTCGTATCGGGAGGAGTTTCCTTAGATTCGATCAACCAGGAGGTATAATCTCTTCTCTATTTCATTCCTACATGCATTAGGATTAATTTGAGCCCATAGGAATGACCCCCATGGTTGTATCTCCATTTGTGTCCAATTCGTGTCCATTTGGAGGTCATAGAAGTGTCCTTTGTGTTGTGTTTGGTGTCCTAGTGGGAAACCCACAATTTTGGACACACCATGTGGTATGATATTTGTGTGAATGATTTATGGTGACTTTATTCTCAGATTTTAATATGTTATCATGTTGGTATCTTAATGTATCATATTGTATATATATATATATATA
>JANAVB010020461.1:35000-72500 GCA_029216955.1 Iris pallida
CCTGTCACCTTGTGCCACTCTCACCTCACGTAGGGTGTAGCGAGATCCTCCTTGTGCTTGTTATCCAGGTTGGCCGGCATGACCTTTTTCAGAGATTTTTTTGTGATTGTCGGGCCAAGTGGATAGCCTGTCCTGTAACTTTCTCAAAGTCGATCACATAACGCTCTAATAATTCAAGGCATATTTTATATTTATTTTATCTTATCTTATATCATGCTCTGTTCTACATTCAGTACTTTCTCACCATGCTATGATATTCACTACTCACATGTTCTACATGCTCTTATGTATACCTTGATTGGAGACTAAGTTCTGCTCGGAAGAAGGGTTACAACCCCGGTCCTTGTTTGGTTTAAGGGTTGTAACTCAGAATCCGAATGGTTCCCAAGTCATCCTATATCTTTGTCTTGTATTTTATTATACTGTCTCTTATAGAATTTGTCAATTTATATGGAACTACTGTTAGTGTTTGTACTTGCTTATTTTCCTGACAGGATACCGTTGATATATTACAGATGATTCTGAGGCAGACTGCTCGACCTATTATGGGGTCGAGATAGATGGAGTAGTCCAGGACCGTAGCCTGATAGTAGAGCCACTAGAATTTGCACACCCAGAGTAGTGTAGCTTAGTTAGGTTTGCCTGGACTGCGATCCAGCTAGTACTTTCAGTCTGTAGTATTCTATATTATATTCTGTGACCCTGTGATGTTGTGTATATCTCTGGGCTTGTGTTGGATCTTGAACTTATTTCCTATTTTCATCTATCATATTTCCTTTCCGTGCTATCTACCTTAGTTTTATCTTGTGATTGAGACTGTATTTACTATGTCACCTCCATTCGGAGTGTATATACTGTACAGGTACCTTTATACTGTTTAGTCGTAGTATTTACAAACGTTATATACAGCGTTCTACCGCCGATTCTGCGGCGTAGGCTGGACCTAACCACGTGCTCGTGCCCCTAATCAGGGTGCGGGTCGTGATATTTGTATAAAATAGGTCATTGTATATTTTGGGATTATTAGACTGTACATAATGGTATATACACCATTATTGATTTATTGAATTTTGTTATTATTATTATTAGTAGTATTATTATTATTATCGTTATTTTTGAGGTTATTATTTATATTAAATTATTTACTAATATTGGTTATATTTATTTCGTTATCAAATAAATGTTATTATATATGTTCATATTTATATAAATAGGCTCTACACTAGGAATAGATTTTATTGGGATTTATTTAGATTTTATGGAGAATATTTTATTAGTATATATATATATATATATATATATATATATATATATATATATATATATATATATATATATATATATATATATATGTATATGTGTATAGAAAAAGAAAAACAAATAAAAACCCAACCCCCCCTTGCGTACACAGCCGAGAAAAGAACGGCATATATATATATATATATATATATATATATATATATATATATATATATATATATATATATATATATTTTATATATATATATATATATATATATATATATAGAGAAAAAAAAAAATATATATATATATATATATATATAGAGAGAGAGAGAGAGAGAGAGATCGGGAGAGGGAAAGGGATGAAAACCCTAACCCATCCTTCCCTTCGACATCTGCACGCGGCCTCGGCCACCGCAGCACCGCCGCGCGCGGCCAGAGCCACCGGCCAGGCGCGCGGAACCATTAGCAGCCGCGGGAACACCACAGAGCACCAGCAGCAATGGCAGCGCAAGGTACCATCTTCTTCATACTCGTTCTTTGCGCATACTTGACGAAAATTATTTCCCTAAAGTTCCTTAGGAAGCCTATATGACCCTCTCAGCACCCTAGAAAATAGGTTGAATGAACCAAACCTATATGTCCGCAAAATCGACGTAAAGTCGACAAGAAAATTGTTCTTAAAACTGTTTTCAAACAGTCCCAAATCCTATGTTTACAGAAAGTTTATGAACAGAGTAGTAGCAATTTCAAAAAAAAATTTCATGACAGTCCTAGACAACCTGTAGGACTTTGCAACTCTTTTCACGAAATCCGATTTCGTCGACCGAGCATCGAGAAATCGCTTTCCCAAATTGACGAAAAAACTGTTTTTCGAAAACACGAAAACCCTCGATACGACGTGCGTTCCACCAATCTGGGCGACGTGGTCACAAACCGAAAGCATCGAAAGGTGCGTAACGGCTTCATGGATGTATGGACTTTGACGGAATTCAAATTGATCGCATGTGCGTGAAGAATTTGATGCATATCCGTCGAAATTTACCGTATCGGTCCCTGTGTAAATTTTCCAATTACTTTGTGCACGTTCGTCAGATCGAGACAAAACTTGCACCGCCAGAACCGTATCGTTTTTCTGGTATTGTATTCCAAGGTTGGTCCGATTCTGAAACAGTTGACCGGATCGCCGTTTCGCAGGCCCTACGATCCGACTCAACGGACGGTTTTGTGCACGGCCCGCCGGAATCAAACTTGGGACATACGGTTGGGTTCCTATCATCAAAACGAATCCGTAGACATGTAGTTTGATGACTTTAGAGACCATTGACTCTGGCACACTTTTCGGTGTAAAGCGGATCTAACGGCGGATATCATTTTGACCTGAAATTATCGTTTTGCCCCTGTGTCCAGAATTGGACTTAAGGACAGGCAACTCTAGCTAATTTGACTATTTTGAGAATGTTGGTAATATCTATTTCAGCATCTGGAGACTGTTGTACGAGTTGACTGTTGTGGCACACTGAGTGGTTTGGATTATCGGTTTCACCAGCAAAGGACCACAGGCGAGTACAATTTATTGTTTGTTTTCATATTGAGCTTTACTATACCTCATTGTTAGTTAATAGATATGTCATTTTTGTCTTTTATGTTTGTTATATCTTGTCGTGTCGGAGAGGTGAAGTACCAAAGATGTGTGATCTGACCTTATACAGTGTATAACGTGTAGAGCGTGATTCATTATTACTTTATACCGTGTAGACCGTGATTCATTATTGCTTTATACAGTGTAGACAGTGTTTCATTATTGCTTTATACAGTGTAGACCATGTAATTATACAGTGTAGATATCGTAGACCGTGTCGTGTAATTGTCCCGAGATCGATCACATATCAAAGGTACTTCAGTCAGTCGGTGAGTATTGTCTTTGTGTTTATTTACTGTTTTCCTTTGTTTAGTTTTATTTTGTCTTTCTGTGTTTATTTTTCAAATTATATATTTAAAGTCTAACCTCTTGTATAGTCATTTTCATATATTGAAACTGCATTCAGTGAATTGTACTCGTTCCATTCCTGACTGGAAACCAATATTTTTCAGTTTAGCTATGGATTCACTTAGCATGGAAAGTTACAAGTGTACTCGCAGACGAAAACCTACAGATTAGCTAGATAGATGAGTTGTAACCATTTTAACATTTGTAAGAGTTTATATTTTCTGCAAATGTAAAACTTGTGAATATTATAAATTAAATTAGTTTTTGTGAATGAGCATTATTTGTGATTTTGAGCATTGTGGCTATACAGCGTTCTACCGCCGATACTGCGGCGTAGGCTGGCTTGGACACGTATTCGTATCCCGAAAAGTGGGTGCGGGTCGTGACAAGTTTTTGTGGTGGCCCATGCAGCTCTATTTTCGTAAATTGTACGAACTCGTGGTAGTACCATATTAATCGTACTACTGCGAGCCTACGACTAGGAAATGCTCATTCACAATTAGGATTGAAATGATTCAGGAGGATAACTAGGATAAGAGTCCCTTATTTGACTAATTGGGTAGTTAAGGTTGTCAGATAGGACATGCAATTTAGATAAGGAATTATTAAATTTAGATAGCTTACCAGATCCCTATAGATACACTATTACCTCTTGATATGACGATATGATCCAATATGGATAGATTATTCACTTGGTGAGATAGGGCTTCATAGAATTAATGATCTAACCTTGATAAATTGTTCAATTCCTTCTCTTTGCCCCTTTAGATATCATCCTCATATCTTAGTCCGAATTGCCTATTTAGTTCCTATTTTGCCCTAAGAATTATTTTTATATAAATTCTGATTATGATATCCATATACGAACCTCGAGTTAGTTTTGATTCAAAGTTTTTCCTCAATGGTTTGAATACACGTGAAATAGATACTAGAATGTTTGTATTTCTTTGTCTTCAGTTATTTTCTCTCTGTTCAATCTTTTATTTTAAGGGTTGTGGCTGATAGGACAAATACTTACGCTTTATTTCATAGTCAACTTGTTTGAATCTCTAGAAGCTCATGAATCTTTGCAGATATAGTTAAAGGAATGTTAATTAACTCATAATGGCAGGACAGCAGCGCACTGTCGCCATTTATTTGAATTATGGAGGCTATGGATTCACTGCAGCCAGCAGCGTACTGGCAAGGCACGACCCATAGAGTTGAAATTATTTCAAAGAATCGTAGGTTATAGAACGATGCTAAAACTATGTCTTCGTTGACCTCTTTAGACCTTATGTCAATATAGGGTAGAGTATCTGATAGCATATCACATCTGAATCACAGAACGAAGGGTTACCATAGCCAGAGTATACGGGCGAGGTATAATTCTCGGTGAAATGACTTCAGACATGATTACAAGTTTAGGATACTATAGAGGATAGAAAAATGCCCTGTGTGTCCCATAAGATCCAAATCCAATACTAGTGAAGGTTCTGTATGTTGAGTAGCATGTCTCCTAACCTAGCATTCCGTGGTCCTTGTGACCTATCGACGAGGTAATTGACTGACGCTAATAGGTTTACTTAGAATATAGAATTTGGGGGTCCATAACCCATTAGTCGACCAAGGTCTTATGGATAAGAAGATAGTAGGATGACCGTATAAGCAAGAACATCAGATGAGTTTTTGATTCTCACAAAACTCGAACTACATGTGCCTCCTTTCAAAAATCTTTTATAATTGTATTTTGACTATCTTGACCAACGTTGCTATTACAACCTAGTTTTGCAAGCTTACTCTTTTATCGAGCTTGATTCAAGACATATGTTTATTGGGGACGCCTGCTAACATATTGTCTAATCAGAATCAATATATTACGGTCTAATCAACCTTAGTGCACTCGGTTCGATCTTCCTCTGATTAATCTACGTGAATTGAGACGTAGATGTCTCTAGGATCTCATCCGCAACTGCATTGACAATTCCTCTTGAATTATACATTCGCCTTTGAATCACGTAATTGTATTAAGTGACATCTTTCTTGAACTTTTTATTGTTTTTGTCTTTCACCGATTTGGAAAGACGAAAGCTCATAATTGGTAGATAGATACCGAGTATCCCCATGGCTATGATAGTTGTATACACAAGTGTAGCTACCATCGGCTAGCCATGTGACTAGAACTTTGCCTTGAGTTACTCGTTCTTCTCTCGACCCTCAAACTACTATTGGGACCTTCTAGCCATCTGAATTTGAGAATGATTAGGGTTTTACCCTTAGTCAAAATGCCAACCTAGGAAACTATCTATTCTCAAGAAACCAATTGTTGTGAGTTTCTAATCATTTGCTTGAAGCTTGTTTTACCTAGCAACCCTTAAGCCTTAACCCAACCTTCCTCGACCAAAGCCCACAGTTTAGACATGAGATGAATAGACAAAGGTAAGGGCAATGATTTACTATGACTATGGTATACACTTATTCCGAGATTGGTTTCCAACAAATATTACCCTAGTTATGTAAATTTATTATTAAGATCTAACTAGTATCGGAACACCACAGTCACTAGCTTAGCCAATATCATAGCTTAAATACCCTTTCATATTATGATCTACCAGTTATCAACAACAATACATGATCACTACAGCCCATACCACTAGAACCATGGTGACAATAGTCTGGCAGGCTTGACACAAATGGAAATTCACGACTCAGTTGTTAGAAATCTTTTCATATGATGTACCTTAGAGTTGGTTACCCCGTCGATAACTCTTGTATACTGTGGACGAGTAGATCATTCTATTTTATCGACCATGTGTCATTGTACACACTCGTTTTCCATTTATTGAGGAACGGTCCTTGACTTGACTTATATCTACCGTCGCCGTGCCTTATTCTTTATTAACAAGAGTCGAGGTACAATATCCACACTTTAAAATTCTTCTAACCTCATTATTTCTAAAACCACGTCCTAGCTTCTAAGGTGAGTAAACTATAAGCCTTCTAAAATTTTGAGATATACGAGGATTACTGATTGATTAGAATAATTTCCATTATGATAAAAATTAGTGCCCCCATGGACTACCACTTTCCACTTAGATCATTTTGTGTCCCCGGCCGTGTCTTTAGTAATCGGAGCACGAGACCAGCTGTTACCTTCCAATAAATTTTACATGCAAGACATAGACGACTCCACCTTTATGTAGATATATCATGTCCCACTCAAACCCGTCCCCTTGTACTCTATTTTTATGGTACGACTTTCAGGTCAAAAGGACTAGTTATAACCCTTACCATAATATCGATATACTTCCCGACTATAATTAGAGACTCAGTCTCGACTCAATTCCTTCGACCCAATATATGGTTGTGATTTACTCGAAGCCCACTACACACATGCCACTAGTGTGCCCACCCCATTGAGGCCTTATGTGCTACTTAAACACAAAAGTTACTGGAGGCGCAATTTGGGCTTTAGAAACCTAGCTAACCAACCTGACTGGCAACTAGCTCAACCACTTGGGTTGAAACCTATTCTAGGTTATCCTAACCTAGTAGAAATAGTTTTATCATTGGGATCTTGTCTAGTCAATATAGATTGAAATCCAAGGTTCATCCAACCAACGATTGATGTCCAATCAGGGAGCCCATTAAGACCCTGTAAAACCCATCCAAACGTAGCACCATATTGGACTATAAAATCGAACTATTTGAAATAGGTCCCTATACCTATTATGTAGTCTCCCCCTCTTAGAATGTGAAGTCATTCATAACCCTTATTCCAACTACCTGGAAGTTGTGATACGATCTTGTATTGCATTTATATCTCTTGCTCGTGTGTTTAAATAACCACGAAAAAGATCACAATCTTGATTTCTCAAATTCAGTTCTATTATGGAACCTTGTTTAGATTAATTTCAAGAACGAAACATCTGTATTGTACGGATTGCAAGCCCCTCTAAGAAACGAAAGGTTCTTCGATTTAGCAAGTGACTAGATAGAGTAGCCCACTCTAGAAAATAAGTCAATGGTTCATAGACTTTCTTTCTATCTGCATCATTGGATAATCTGTACTGCTCTTGAAACTTCATAATTGCTCTCGATCATTCTTTCTTATCTTCATGTCCTTCCTATTGCAGAGCGACGAATGTTATGCTTATTAGAATTTACCAATATTTCTTAGCTACTTGTGTAAATTTGTTGCTTGTTAAATTTTGGATTGCTTGATAGATAAGAGAGGATTATAGATGTCATATACAGTAGATATCTATTGGTAGCAATTTTAACAATTAGATGGAAGGTTATAAAGTTTTAGGGACATACCTTTGAGGGAGTAATGTGACCAAAGGTAGGTAGAAGTCCTCGGGGTTTCGTAGTTACAAAATGGTTAGGAGGAGGATATAAACTATTCTTTGAGGAATTAAAATTTAAGGAGATTAAGGTAATAGTAGATTTCCTTTTTGAATTTAAAGAATAGTTATGAATTAGAATTTCGAGGACGAAATTATTTTTAAGGTGGGTAGATTAGTAACCCCTCTTTCCAAAATTTTGATAATATATTTTTATTTATTTATATGAATTAAATGGTGATTTTTAAAAAATTTATAAATAATTATTTAGTTAATTAGTACGGTAGATGACTTTAGCCATGGTTGAGGTTTGAAGTACAAGACAACTAGGAATCATGGCACGGAAAGCATGGTCGTGTGCCTTGACTAGTGTATTAGCCTTGCTAGGGAAGGCCGAGCCATAGTGATGTCCTAACTAGAAAAACCAGGCCAAGTTGCAACTTAACCCTTACCGAAGATCTAATGAATATTCCTAAGTATTCAAATATTATAAATATCATTATTAGTTGATATTCAATAACATTTGTATAAAATAGGTCCTTGTATATTTTAGGATTATTAGACTGTACATAATGGTATATATACCATTATTGATTTATTGAATTTTGTTATTATTATTATTAGTATTATTATTATTATCATTATTATTGAGGTTATTATTTATATAAAATTATTTACTAATATTGGTTATATTTATATCGTTATCAAATAAATGTTATTATATATGTTCATATTTATATAAATAGGCTCTACACTAGGAATAGATGCTATTATGATTTATTTAGATTTTAGGAAGAATATTATATTAGTATATATGAATATATATATATATATATATATATATATATATATATATATTTTATATATATATATATATATATATATATATATATATATATATATATATATATATATATATATATAAATAAGAAAAAGAAATAAAAACAAATAAAAACCCAAAGGGCTAACTCTAAGCCAAGCCCAGCCGAACAAATGGAGCCCGACCCCCCCGCCCCCCCTTGCGTACACAGCCGAGAAAAGAACGACATATATATATATATATATATATATATATATATATATATATATATAGAGAGAGATCGGGAGAGGGAAAGGGATGAACCCTAACCCATCCTTCCCTTCGACCTCTGCGCGCGTCCTTGGCCACGATATATGTATATATATATATATATATATATATATATATATATATATATATATATAGAGAGAGAGAGAGAGAGAGAGAGAGAGAGATCGGGAGAGGGAAAGGGATGAACCCTAACCCATCCTTCCCTTCGACCTCTGCGCGCGTCCTTGGCCACCGCAGCACCGCCGCACGCGGCCAGAGCCACCGGCCAGGCACTCGGAACCAACAGCAGCCGCGGGAACACCACAGAGCACCAACAGCAATGGCAGCGCGAGGTACCATCTTCTGCATACTCGTTCTTTGCGTATACTTGACAAAATTCATTTCCCTAAAGTTCTTTAGGAAGCCTATATGACCCTCTCAGTACCCTAGAAAATAGGTTGAATGAACCAAACCTATCTGTCCGCAAAATTGACGTAGTCGACAAGAAAATTGTTCATAAAACAGTTTTCAAACAGTCGCAAACCCTATGTTTACAAGAAGTTTATGAACAGAGTAGTAGTAATTTCAAAAATAAATTTTATGACAGTCCTTGACAACCTTTAGGGCTTTACAACTCTTTTCACGGAATCCGATTTCGTCGATCGGGCATCGAGAAATCGCTTTCCAAATTGACGGAAAAATTGTTTTCCGAAAACACGAAAACCCTCGATACGACGTGCGTCCTGCCAATCCGGGCGACGTAGTCATGAACCGAAAGCATCAAAAGGTGCGTAACGACTTTGTTGACGTGTGGGCTTTGACGAAATTCAAATTGATCGCGTGTGCGCGACGAATTTGATGCATATCCGTCAAAATTCACCGTATCGGCCCCTGTGCAAATTTCTCAATTACTTTGTGCACGTTCGTCAGATCGAGACGAAACTTACGCCAACAGGATCGTATCATTTTTTTGGTCCTGTATTCCAAGTTTGGTCCGATTATGAGACAGTTGACCGGATCATCGTTTTGCGGGCCCCACGATCCGACTCAACGGGCGATTTCGTGCATGGCCCGCCGGAATCCAACTTTGGACATACGGTTTGGTTCGTATCATCAAAACGAATTCGTAGACATGTAGTTTGACGACTTTAGAGACCATTGACTCTGGCAAGTTTTCAGTACAAAGCGTGTCCAACGGCGGACACCGTTTTGACCCAAAATTACCGTTTTGCCTATGTGTCCAGAATTGGACTTAAGAACAGGCAATTATAGCTAATTTGACTATTCTGAGAACGTTGGTAATATCTATTTCAGCATCTAGAGACTGTTGTACGAGTTGACTGTTGTGACACACTGAGTGGTTTGGATTATCGGTTTCACCAGCAAATGACCACAGGCGAGTACAGTTTATTGTTTGTTTTCATAGTAAGCTTTACTATACCTCATTGTTAGTCAATAGATATGTGATTTTTTTCTTTTATGTTTTTTATATTTTGTCGTATCGGAGAGGTGAAATACCAAGGATATGTGATCTGACCTTATACAGTGTATACCGTGTAGATTGTGATTCATTATTGCTTTATACCGTGTAGACCGTGATTTATTATTGCTTTATACAGTATTGACAGTGATTCATTATTGCTTTATACAGTATAGACAGTATTTCATTATTGCTTTATACAGTGTAGACCGTGTACATTATACAGTGTAGATATCGTAGACCGTGTCGTGTAATTGTCCCGAGACCGATCACATATCAAAGGTACTTCAGTCAGTCGATGACTATTGTCTTTGTGTTTATTTACTATTTTCCTTTGTTTTGTTTTATTTTGTCTTTCTATGTTTATTTTTTAAATCATATATTTAAAGGCTAACCTCTGTTGTATAGTCATTTTTATATATTGAAACTGCATTCAGTAAATTATACTCGTTCTATTCTTGACTGGAAACCAATATTTTTTAGGTTAGCTGTGGATTCACTTAGCATGGGGAGTTATGGGTGTACTTGCAGACGAAAACCTAGAGATTAGCTAGATAGATGAGTTGTAACCATTTCAACATTTGTAAGAGTTTATATTTTCTGCAAATGTAAAACTTGTGAATATTGTAAATTAAATTAGTTTTTGTCAATGAATATTATTTATGATTTTGAGCATTGTGGCTATACAACGTTCTACCGCCGACACTGCGGCGTAGGCTGGCTTAGACACGTATTCGTATCCTGGAAAGTGGGTGCAGGTCGTGACACCAGGTACCATAATAGGAGGAGTACACTAGTAGCTAGAGACGAAGTATTTTAAGTGTTATAGAAGTTTAGGCACCAACAGTTTAGTGTCTAGTTGGAGGAAAGACATGAACAACCTAATATAGGGGTACCATCCAAGTATCATATAGATGAGTTAGTGCCTTGTGTAGGCAGTGTCAAGACTTGGGTAGACACCCTAGAGAAAGTATTCTAGATAGAAGAATGTTCTTTCCGTGACTTTAATTTCTGGAGCGTCAGAGATGTCAATCTCTGAAAACTTTCTTAATGAGTTTGTAGTAGACAAGATTATCTTCATTTTCATATATCATGTCCCACTCAAACTTGTTCCCTTGTACTGTCTTGGTATTGCACAACTTTTGGATCAATTTAGGCCATTTGACTATTCCCACTTTTATTTATGATTATCATATGCACATTGCCATGACTTTTAATTTAGGAGCACAAGACTAGTTGTTTTCTCAAAACCAAGTTCACATGCATGATCTAGTCAAGACATCCTACACCCATGACCTTCGTGTCCCACCCAGGCACACCATCTTGTGCTTCATTTTTATCGCACGACTTTCTTGACAATCTTGATTCACCCTACAAAGTCACTTTTATTTTTGACTCGAATTGGGGACACCATTTTGACCCAAACTTGTTGACCCAAAATATGGACACGACCCACATTAAGCCTGCTACCCACATGGTCATATGACCTATTTAATCGAGCCCCTCATGCTATTTATTTAACCGCATTCTTTTGAGGCAGACAATAGAAGGAAGTATCCCATAAAGTGTAGTATAGTATCCTGGATAGTGTGTGCCAGTAAGTTGAGTTTGTCATAGCCTGAAACCATAGTATATGGTAGTATTATAACTGGTAACCCATTGTAGATAGATCTTCTGTTATCATAATAATTATCAGTTTCATTATTATGACAACCTGTCTTACAATCTTTAATGATTCCTTGTTTTTTCACCTACCTTTTCAGTATCACACCCGTGACCCGAGCCCGTCATTTGAGAGCAGCTGCAGTTCCGGACATGACTGGTGGCGTACTTCCACCTCCTACTGCTCAGGAGGTAGTGACCCCTCCGGTTGACCAGGGGTAGTTGTACCTCCTACCGTTGAGGAGGTGGTAGCAGCCTCACCAGAGAGTTTCCCAACCATTCAAGAGAGGGCTGCAGTTTCATCCGAGACTGAGAGTCTTCCTCTGCCTCCTCCTTTGCCTCCTAGAGTGGTGTCCTATACTTTATACTTAGGAGGTTGCCCATTGATGGAATTCATATATTGGACTCCTTCGGGACGTGTTAGAGGCACAGAGAGTTCAGACCGAGATCCTAAGGGAGCAGAATCAGAGGATCCAGGAGCTAAGGGACCTAGTGCATTATCGAGAAAAAGAGCCTAGTTCCAAGAGAATGAGGAGCAATATCAACCCTGGGCCTTGGGAGCGCCCAAACCTTCAGCCAATGCCATATATTCTAGTTTAGATTCCTGCTCATCTGAGACCAGTAGAGCGGGTGCCTACATGTAACTACTGTAAGAAGCCGGAGCATGTAAGGATCAGCTATAGGAAGAGAAAGAGATTGTGCCTGTATTGTAGGTTAGCTACACACCTGATGCGAGATTGTCCTAGTGCACCAAGTCTAGCTAAAGCCCCGATTCAAGGAGGGAGTTCCAGTCATTAGACTCGGTTGGAGGTAAGTAACTAACCTAGATTTTGGTTTATTTTCTTGAGATAAGTTACAAATTATAACTAGAACTGTAACCTTATCTGCGATTAATATTTGTAATAGAAATTTATGTAGAAGAGTAGAAATACAAGTGTTAACTCTAGGAGCTAGTATCATGTCATGGTATATGAACATGTATTAGATCAAGTATAGACTTTGGGTGGCCCAGGATAGGCAGCGACATTAGGGCCGATAGCACCAGAGACCGTTAGAATTCGAAGTTAGTATCAGTTTTTCTGTTTGTGCTTGCTTGTGATTGTTTGTCTTAGGATCTTGTATTGAGTCTTGTATTGTGTCTAGGTTGGCGATATGGTGTTCCTGAGGATTTCTCTGACACGAGGTACGATTTGTTTTGGCCGAGACAGGAAGCTTAGTCCGTGCCTCATTGGACCTTTCACTAACCTTGAAAGGGTCGGTGCAGTGGCATATCTACTAGACTTGCTACCTATGCTCGAGGGAGTTCACAACGTGTTCTATGTGTCGCAGTTGAGGGGGTACGTGGCAGACCCTAGTCACGTATTGGATCACTCCGAATTAGAGGTGGGGCCTACTCTTAACTTATAGAGCAGCCTTGTAGAGGATAAAAATAAAGCTGCGCCGCCTACTAAAGGGTGCAATCATCAAGTGGTGCCAAATCATTATGTTACGCCGGATCATCAAGTTGTGCAGCATCATGTTACGCCACCATCAGGTTGCACAGGACATAGGTTACGTGAGCACCACGTGGTGCACTTCCTCGAAAATCTGTAACGGCATCATTACCTGACAAACTGACAGCACAAAGATTAAGGAAAATTTGTTCAAATCCCGCACAACGCGGCGCCCGAGAAGATTTTGTCAGCATGTAATTAATGCTGACAGCTGGTTCGTGCAAGTTATTATGTGGCACAAGAATTAATCAGTACAACACGAAAGAAAAACCTAGTCAAAGGCGCCAGTTATTCACTTGTGCTCATCAGCAGTCTGACATGTTGGCGCCACTTGATCAATTTTTAACAGAGTGACGTGGTGCGCAAGCCACCAAATTCGTAGAGCGTGCTCACTACACTGCCCACGACCATATACATTTCAGTAAAATGATGCCACGCGTCCATAGCAGTTGGTACAACCGCTCGCACAAGTTGCTACATTGTGCCACGTACAACCTGATGAAGCTGGCGCAAGGTGATCAAATAATGTTCAGAACAGAGTGACATGGCGTGCAAGCCACTAGCTTCGTAGAACATGCCAACTATATTGCTCATTACCATGCATATCTCAATCAAATGATACCACGCGTCCACAACAGTTAGTGGAACCGTTCGCGCAAGTGAACAGGAGGCATGCAACCTGAAGCACGTGCAACCCAGAATAACTGCTAAACAGTTATTTCAAGAACTCTATCAATAGAGTTTTAAATCAATCTCAAAGCATCAAGAGTGATCATAATCTCCTGCTAAAGTGCTGCTGCATTCTCCAGAGGCTCGTGTCTTCGATATCACATCGTCCAAGGGATAAAGTGATCGTCTTCTGATCAGATTCCTATAGTTATACTTCCCCAAAAATTAATTCTACTCATGTACTCTTTTCTTAGTTTGTAATAAAACTTTTGTTCTTTACAGACAAAATAGCGACTCTGCTGGGGACAACTTTCTCTACTGACGAGAAAGTGACAACTCAATGTGATACCACGTCAATTGGCAAGACATAAAAGACCCTGGTCGTTCAAGTCGATCAGACAGTCTACGAGGCCATGATCAATGCTGGGGGTGCCAAGCGCACTACTGCCGCTGTTAAGAGCAAGACGCGCTCTGTTTGGACTCCTAAGTCCTCGACGGCACAATCCTCTGTCTCTGTGCAACTTGTGTCCATCACTGCTTTGGCGCAATCTGAGGGAGACAGTTTTTGGCTAATCCCTCCATATCTCCAAGTCCGAAATCGAAGGAGACTTCGTCTCGACACACCAATGTCCAAAACAATGGAAAGCGCCCTCTGGCCATCCTGCACCTGTTCTTGCTTCTGTGCAACTTGTGCCTATCACTGCCTTGGCGCAACCTAAAGGAAACAGCCTTTTGGCTAATCCCTCCACTTCTCCGATTCAGAAATCGAAGGAGACATCATCTCGATACACTGCTAAACAAAACAAAGGAAAGCGCCCTGTGGCCTTTTTCTCTCCGGCACAATCTGCGCGTGTTCCTACTCTAGCACAACTTGCGCGTGTTCCTGCTCTTATGCAACCTATGCCTGTTCACGCTCTGGCGCAACCTGTACATGCTTTTGTACTAGCACAACATAAGGAGAAGCACTATTTAATGACTCCTCTTTGCTACCAAACCAGAAGCTTGATAAAAAATTACTAAATTAGGGAAAACGTTTTTTAGCTTTTCCTCATTCTGCTCGAGTCATTGACTGGGTGGAAAGTACTGCTAATTCGAACAGGAATCCTACTCTCCTTAACAGAGACAAACAAATCTCTTCCAGGAAGATGGGTTCTATTCAGAATAAACTTTCCATACAAAAGGTATTATGCCTACTCCAAAGAGATCAGAGCAAGATCTACCGACCTTACATATCTCAAGGTCCCGACAAGGCAAACTGCTAGTGTCTCAAGTGGATGCACAAGTAACACCCATGTCAGACTTGCCCACCTATATCAATAGGTGCCAATCAAGGTCAACCTCAGGAAGACACAAAATGCAACCTATATCAGTTGCTAACCTGTACCAGAAGAAGAATGCTGAGGTAAAAAATCCCATGACATATGCTAACCAACTTAGCACGTCCTTGTACACTCAAGGTACATGACACCTCAGGAACAAGAATCATGTCTCGAATATCGTCAAGAACTACATTCCTGCAATTTCTTCTCTTCCTGTTAGTGACCTCCATGAACTCTTAATACAGAAACAGAAGGTTGCAAATCCATCATGTCCAACGGTGGTCCAACAGCAATAGCATCATTGTAATTACCATCATGAAGTTGTCATCAAATGCTGCTGTCAGTCATCCAAGCAGTCCGTCTTTGACCGTTTAAATTATGTTCAGACTCCTGAACCAATTCTAGTGGTCGAAAATAAATTACTCTTTGCTCATGTCAACATGACATCTCGAAGCACTGGGGTGGAAAACGTCCAAGACGTAATGCATCCCGCAATCCTAGTCAGCAATACTTAGATCGGATTTATGAATCCAATGAAGGCGTATATCAATATACTAGATCAAGAAGCCGAGAAATAATCGGTCAAAGGAATCTTCCTTCCGACCAAGACACAATCGATCAAAGGAATCTTCTTTCCGACCAAGACACAATCGGTCAAAGGAATCTTCTTAATTTTAACCAAGATTCCTTCAGTCAAAAAGATATTCCAATCACTTATTCTGGGGGTAGTTCTTTATGTGACTTTGATGCTGACAGTGAAAGTTTTGAAAATACTATCCTTTCTACTAGCTCGTCTTTAAGTGCTAGAGAAGTGACTCTTATGCCATCACAGAAGATCAAGATACTTCCAGTTCTTCCAGTCAAGAGCAGAGAATTGCTGTTTTGGAGGCTACTTTAAAGAACATGGTTGAGATGATGACAGGCATGCATGCTATAATCATGGCACAACATACAGTTCCACCAGTCGCGAATCTGATTCCAACTCAGAAACCTGTAACAACATCAGTTTCCACCAATATTGATCTGGGGTACAATCTCCTCATACCGCTTCAATTCCTACGCAGGCTATTCCAAGTCAATCTGGTACCGGGGGTGGTACTTATCATGCGGTACCCCCTCCTAATACATTGAATCAATCCACTACTCAACAATCAATGGGAGATACCAATGAGGCCGTAAAACTTTTACGTACTCAATTTGAGACTTTCAAACAGAAGGATGGCCTATAAAAGCTTGGGATTAAGCAGCCCTATCCCATAGAATGGAAAGAGATTCAATTTCCTCCTAAATATAAACCCCCTACTATTATGTTGTTTGATGGCAGCACTTCTCCAAGTCAATACCTCAATCACTTTGAAGTAACGACTGATCAACTTCAACCAAATAATGCTCTTCTTATGAGAGTATTTGTCGGCTGTTTAGCTGTACAACATATGACTGGTATCTTAGTTTACCACATGGGTGTATAACCTCTTTCGCTGGCTTCAAACAAATATTCTTGGAACGATTTTATGAGGGAACCAACAACATGACTATGTCTGCTCTCATCAAAATCAAACAACGACATAATGAAACTACTGAACGTTTTATTGAACGGTTCCTTCGTGAAGCACTAAAATGCCTCTTGGAACCCCAAATGCTTTAACTATAGACACTTGCAAATCAAACCTATTGTCTATAATCAGCATGTGGACAGGGTCAACACAATTCCAAGATTGGCCTTCTTTTATAATGAACGTCAAAGCAGCAGAAGAGAGCGCTGACAAATTCAAGCAATTAGGAATTCAAATGCCTAACCTTAACAAAGCTGAACGCGCTACACCAAATAATAATGGCCGTCATAACAATCGCAAGAGCAAGAAAACTTTGGCCATTAATCTCAAAGGCAAAGAAGCCCTAGCCATCAATGTAAATCAGCCAATATCTACCCAATAGCACCACCACAACGGGTACCACGTCCAAAAGAAGAATACTCTTTTGATGAAGATAATATCATGAGTATCTTTGATTGCCTCATCAAGATTAACAAACTTCAACTGCCAGAACCTAAACGGCCAGATGAAGTTGATAAGACTGACCATCCTAAATATTGTGTCTACCACAGGTTTATTGGACATCCAAATCGAGCGTGCTATGTGCTCAAGGGTAAAATTCAGGAGATGGTCAATTTCGGTGCAATCACTCTCCAGCAAAATGAGAAAACTGTAACGGCTAATATCGTCTCTTTACAGTTTAGAGATTTTCCAGCTCAACTTGTACAGGACGGTGTCATCCCCATCCCAAGAACTACTCTAGAGATTGTTAATCTTCCACCAACATGAACTGATGGTCTTGTCCCTCTATCTACTGATAGAGGGGAAATTATATGGATCCATCCAGATTTAGTGGCAGACTTTGAAACACCATCTTCTTCCACCAAGTCCAAGAAGGCCACTAAAAATAAATCATGTTATATGATTTCATTTGGTGAACATTGTCTTCCACCTCTAACTGCTACCTTTATCTCGACAGCAGATAATCCTTCTTCTTCTTCTACTGATAAGACAACATTGTCAAAATCAGAAGCCAAATACCAACCAGCTTTCCATCTATATAGCCTACAATCTCATGAACTCGTGATGAAAACGGGATATGATCTACAAAAGACCTCTGGTTTGTATCGTGGAAAGGGATCTCATGTACCTCTTTCTCTATGTCTTTCTCATAACCAATCTCGGGTTGGTTTGGGTTACTAGATAAACTCTCCATCTTGCTAAAAGAAACCTTCCAGAAATAAGATCCAGGCAAAAAGTTGCAGTATGGTGTCCTTTGAGCCTGTATCTGAAGAAGAAGTCTTACTGGTACCAGGTCTGGGAAACCTTACCTAAGAGACTATTCAGAAGATCAAGAAAACCCTGCTCATGCTTTGGAGGTTCCTCAAATACCATCTTCTCCTGCTGTCAATGATCCATCAGCTTCATCACCTCTAATAGAGCCAACTCTTTCCAAATCGACAGCTGACAAAGGAAAACAGCATGTCCGTTTTGATAAAGTATGGAAGAAGAATCCGACTTTGGGACTTGAGAAGCTGTATAACTTTGATATACTGGCTCAGTTGGCTAATACCCCGGCAAGATTGTCAATTTTTTAACTACTCCGTCTTTCGAGGGAGACTCAAGAAACATTAAGTGAAGCTTTGACGCAAGCTGATACTTGTCTAACACTTCTCAAGAAGCCAGAAGATGAGCCTATAACATGCCTTCATTGTCATATTGTGATGCAACTGATGCCAAACATCACCTTTACACAAGATGAGATGTTGTTGGAAGATAATCGCCATGACCGACCCCTATACTTCACGGGATATGTCGATACCATAAAAGTTGATCGTATTTTGATCGATCCCGGGTCTGCGCTTAGCATTATGCTAAAAACTCTACTAGATGCATTGAAGATTCCTGTACACAATCTTTCAACAACCATCACGATAATCTTAGGATTCAATTCTGGAAGAAATGAACCTTTAGGAAAGAATCGCCAGAAAGTTCAAATAGGCAATCTTCGTACAAAGGTTACTTTCTACGTGATCGATAATCACGGCTCTTACAATGCTTTGTTGGGAAGACCCTTTCTGCATGAGCATAATATTGTACCATCCACTTTACATCAATGCTTCAAGTATATGGATGTCAACGGAGAAGTCCAAAAGGAAGTAGCCGATTTAAATCCTTTCAGGGGCATTGAAGCATATTTTACGGACTCTCGGATGTACAAAGAGGAGTTCATAAAAGTTGTATTGGCGATGGACAGTGAGGAAGATCAGAAACATACTTCAAAAGATGTTTTCATGATCTCCGTCAAAGGACGTGCTACTCGTCCCTCTTCTTCTCAGACATTGACTATACATCTTTTCTCTCATAACAAACAGCCTCCTGCTGTAGAAAGGGAACAAAAGGAGCTCACCTCTTCTGAGCCTCTTGTTATCGAATTTCGTCGTAACAAACCTTCTCCTTCTTCTCTTCCTCTGGTTATCAACCTTACTAAGCCGTCTGCTAAGGCTAAGAATCATGTTGTAAATGATGATGTACAAATCAATAAAGTAGCATCTCTTTTACAGTATACTGATGTCCGTTATTATACTCGATGTTATTTAAATATGTTAGATAACTTCGAACCACTTACCATAGAAGCAGTTGAAGCTTTCCAAATGAAGTATTGCTCGAGCCAATACAGGACTCCTTCTTTCTAGTTCCTTTCAGGAAGAAAGATGAACTTCATATACTTTTTAGTAAGGGAACAAAACAGAAGATCACGTCCGACAGTGAAGAAGAAAATCACGGTAACGGAAGACTTCAACTACGTCGTTATAGTCAGCAATCAAAGGACATCATTCAAAGATTGGCTATAATTTTAAAGCTGGTCTCAACGGCGACAAAGGAAGGCGAACTCCTATTCGTATTCCTGTTCTAAAAGGAAAATCACAACAATACTACAGCAAAATGAAGCGAGGATTAGGTTATGCTTCACCAACTCCGACTCCAGAAGCCTCCGAATCCGATGAAGAAGAACGATCTAACTCTTCTGATTCTATCTCATGGGATTCAGACACCAGTGTAGGGCATATCCATCGTATGACTCTATCTTCCAATATGGTGACTGTCGAGTTCTTAGAAGATGACGAAGACTTTGTCGAAGCTTCTGAATCTGATCTTTGGACACAAAGGTTGGATACTCAATGGGAGCTTCGTTTTGAACAACGAAAGCCACCTACTGAAGATCAGTTGGTTCAAGTCAATATTGGAGATGAAATTTCCGAAAACCGATATTTGTCAGCAAAAACCTCCCTGAAGTGGATAAACAAGAACTAATCCAACTCATTAGAGAATATATTGATGTATTCGTTTGGAGCTATGAAGACATGTCGGGGTTGGATCCTCAGATCGCTACCCACAAGCTCAATATTCTGCCAAATGTGAAGCCAGTCAAACAGAAACAACGTCGGTTTTGACCCGACATGATGGAGGTCATAGAAGCTGAAGTCAAGAAACTCATCGTCTGCGGTTTCATCAAAAAAGAACAACATCCGGACTGGGTGGCTAATGTTGTCCCAATTTTGAAGAAAACAGGGAAAGTTCGGGTCTGCATCGACTTCAGAGACCTTAATGAAGCCTGTCCCAAAGACGAATTCCCTCTTCCAATCACTGATGTCATGATTGACAATACTTGTAGATTTGAACGTATGTCCTTTATGGATGGATTTTCAGGATACAATCAAATTAAGATGCATCTAAAAGATGAGAAACATACATCTTTCCGCACTCCTCTTGGAGTCTATTGCTACACTGTCATGCCATTTGGTCTTAAGAACGCTGGTACAACTTATCAGCGGGCTATGAGTACCATCTTTCGTGATCATTTACGAAAGACTGTTGAATGTTACATTGACGATATTGCTGCCAAAAGCCGTCTAAAAGAAGACCATATTCAAGGTTTAAGAACTATTTTCGATCTAATGCGCCAGGATCAGCTCAAGATGAATCCCACCATACTTGGGAGTCTTTAGTGGCAAATTTCTCGGATTTGTCATTACCTCTAAAGGTATACACATTAATCTCGAGAAGATCAAAGCCATTCAAGATATACATCCTCTACGCAACCTAAAACAGCTACGAGGATTCCAGGGACGGCTTGCGTATATCAGGAGATTCATTTCAAATCTCTCTGGACGCTGTAGACCGTTCACTCAACTCATGAAGAAAGGCGTGCCTTCTATTTGGACTGAAAAATGTCAACAAGCATTTGAAGACATAAAGCGGTACTTGATGAACCCTCCAGTTCTAGTGCCTCCAGTGTCAGGAATACCTTTTCTGATGTATGTTCGAGCAATAGACCATTCCCAAGGTGCTTTATTAGATCAGAAGAATAAAGAGGTTCATGAACAGGCTATCTATTACCTTAACCGTATGATGGCTGGAGCTGAGCATCGATACACTCCAGTAGAAAAATAATGTCTAGCTTTGATGTTTGTTGTTCAAAAGACGAGACATTATATCACTGGCCAAACTATTCATGTCATTTCTAGAGTTAACCCTCTCCGAGTCCTGATAAAAAAGCCCAGTACACTCAATTCCAGGCTCACAACATGGGCCATATTGTTAACACAATATGATATGGTTTCTGTTCATCAAAAGTCTGTTAAATGTCAAGCCCTTGCTGACTTTCTGGCAGCTCATCCAGTTTCTGAAACATCTAAACTCTACGATGAGAATCCAGATGAAACCTTGGAGTCCAACATGATTTCAGAAGAAATTCTTACATGGCATTTATTCTTTGATGGTGCATGTTCCAATAATGTGGCTGAATACAACGCTCTGCTCATTAGTCTCCAATTGGCTAAACAATTAGATATTGAGTATCTTGAATTTTTGGAGACTCTAACTGATTGTCAATCAAGTTAGAGGCACATACGAAGTTCGACATCAAGATTTGGTTCCATATCATAATGCAGCGATCAAGATGGCTACTTCATTCAAAGGCTTCTTCATCGAACATGTACGTCGAACGTGTAACACGAAAGCTGATGCACTCGCTAATCTTGCAACAGTATTAGCAATTCCTGTCAGAAGACAACAAATGATCGTCATCACTAATAGAGAATTATTTTGTGTCCAGAATAACTTAAATATGGAAGTTAACAACCCAAACATGGAATTTGACAATTCAGTTGAAATTTGTGCCATCAATGAAGACTGGAGGACTCCTTTCATAGACTTCGTGGTCCATGATATCCTACCCGAAGATCCTAAGGAGGCTACAATAATTCGACGACGGTCACTCAGATTTTACTATAATCATACTACAAAGACACTCTACCGACGAACGTTTGACGGTTTACTCCTATGTTGTCTTACGGGGGAAGAAGTAAAACAAATACTTCGTGAAGCTCATGACGGTGTTTGTAGCGCACATCAACCTAGTCCTAAATTACAGGATCGCATTCGCCGTATGGGCTATTATTGGCCTTCAATGGTATCTAATGCATTCGAGTATGCAAGGAAGTGCCGAGCATGTCAAATCCATGCTGACTTCATTCATCAACCATCAGAATTTTTTTACCCGACGGTAGCATCTTGGCCCTTTAAAGCTTGGGGTATCAATGTCATCGGTCCTATCAACCCTCCCTCGTCTCGAGGACATTGGTTCAAATTATCCATAACTGATTATTTCTCAAAATGGGCTAAAGCAATACCTCTAACTGAGGTCAAGACAAGCAGCATTATCAATTTTATTAAGCATCATGTGATCTACAGATTCGGTGTTCCTCGACGAATCATTCATGATAATAGGCCACAATTTATCAGTCAAAAGTTCACTCGATTCTGCGATGACAACAGGATCAATAATATTACTTCTACAGCTTACAACCCTGTAGCTAACGGGTTGGTAGAAGCATTTAACAAAACCATCATCAAACTCCTCAAGAAGTTTGTTTCTACCAACAAATGAAACTAGAGTAAGAAGCTTGGAGAATGTATGTAGGCTTACTGTACCACAGTACGTACTCCTACAGGCTGCACGCCGTTCTCTTTAGTATATAGATGCGAAGCTGTCTTACCATTGAAAATCTATATCCCTTCTCTAAGGATTGCCATTGCCAATGAACTCACAACCAAAAATAATAATCGTCTCAGACATCAGGAGCTTGAAGCGCTTGACGAGAAACGGCTCCTAGTATAACAACATATTGAGTTATACCAAGCTCGTCTATCAAAAGCCTTCAACCGTAAAGTTAAAGTCCGAACATTTAAGAAAAGAGAATTAGTTCTAACCATCAGACGTCCTATAAATATGACGCACATAAGAAAAGGCAAATTCGAAGCGAAGTGGAAAGGACCTTACATTGTAAGCAAAGTTTTCTCCAACGGGGATTATCAATTGACTGATATGAATGGTCTAATCGCCATGATGCCCATTAATGGCAAATTCCTCAAGAAATATTATATCTGAAGACAAGGAAGAAATATCAACACAGAGACTCAGAATGTAAATAAAATTCCTCTTTT
This sequence comes from Iris pallida, assembly GCA_029216955.1. Classification (NCBI taxonomy): domain Eukaryota; kingdom Viridiplantae; phylum Streptophyta; class Magnoliopsida; order Asparagales; family Iridaceae; genus Iris; species Iris pallida. The sequence goes on from JANAVB010020461.1 coordinate 58,292, forward strand.
TATTTGTATAAATTCAGACAGAAGGAAATATATAAAATTAACGAGGACCGGAGCCCTCTTGATTGAAAACATATTTCGTAAGAAGCTCGAAGACATTATTGTCCGATGACACTAGCAGTTCACAGGCAGCCTTCCTCAGAGCTTCTTCCTCGGCATTACTCCTAGGCTCCACTAGTTCGGCAAGAATATCCTGCTTTTCTCCAGGAATAGTCGAGCTTTCTCTGACTTCTGACTGAGTAGGCGATGGGGGCTCATTGGAAGGAGTGTCGAGGACGGCTTTGATCTTCGGGATAACTCCCGTCTCCTTAGCCATTTCTTCTGAAGACATTTGTGAAGGAAAGAAAAGGGGTGAATGATGCTTTCAGAAAAATTTCATACTATTTATAGACAGAAAAGCCAAACATTCTATCTCAGGAACCGAAACAACCTTTCCTCGAAAAGGCATGTTCATTCATCTTGTGAAGAAATCTTCATTTACTCTTTGTCTCGAGAATCGAAGCGATCTTTCCTTGAAAAGGCATGCTTATTCATCAGTCTTTTTTTATTTCTACTTCATTTGCGGGAATGGGCCTACATTTATTATCATTTATTTACTTTTTCGTAAACAAAGCTACAGGATAATAAAAAAACTCAAAATCCCCGTGGAGTCTATCCAAATTATCAATTCCATTTTTTAAAACCCAGCTGTTTTAAAAGATATCTTTTCTTTATGATAAACCAGTGTTATCACAGATATCTCGTCTTTTTAGACATGATATCCTGTCTTTAAGTCCTAATCGATTTGAAGATCATCAAAAAAAAGTTCACGTCCACATTACCTTTGGATTCTGTTTTCTATCATCATTTCAAATCAAATCATAAAGAAGAGAAAATTATTCTTTATTCCTTCTTTAAAAATATAGATACATCTTAATGGAAATCTATTACATCTCAGATTTTTATTCTGAATATAACAAATGAAGGTCTATTACATCTTTGGATCTTCTTGTTGATGCCAGTTCCTTATCATCTCGACCTGAAGCAGCGAGCAAGGCAACGGAATCAAATCTGGTCTTCTCTCTCAAAAAGACGAAAGGAGAACCCCAGAGTACAGCAGCTCAAAGACAAGCTGTTGTCAATACAACTGGTAGAGAAGAGATGACCCGTCATGAGAACTAGGAATGAGATCACCCTCGTGATACAATTCCTAATTATGTGTCTCCACTGTCCAACTCTCATGTATAAAGGCCCTTCCTACCATCTCGAGGAAGCCCTTTTTTAACATGAAGAGTCCTGAGCTCGCTGATGTGTGTGTCAAAGTGGTTCAACTTTATAGGATCCAAGATCACCAATGCCAGTTCTAGGGAATGTTGTCAGTTGGTCCCCTACAAACATCAGAAAGAAGAAGAGAATACAGTAAAAGTTCTTTTCTTATCGCAACTATTCATATGCAATAGAAGCTAAAATATTATGCACGTCCATAGGCGTATATTTCGGGAAGAATGAAGCACGAAAGCACGAAAAGTACCATATGTCGTTCAGAAGTTTGTGTTATCAGAATCGAGTAAAGTTAAAAAAAAAAGTGTGTGTGTGTGGGACGTGTCAAGACAGTTAGACAATAAAGCTCAAATGTGTCAGGATTTAATAAGGTGCAATTTTTTATTTTATAATGGAAAAGTGGACAGACACTACAGATATAGGCACTATGGCCATTATGCAGAATGACGCTTTTGTATCACGTCACTTCTTCTTCTCGTCATCAGCCTGACGCAAGGCAGCATTCAATTCCTCCATGTTATGGACTCCCGATCGATGCATCAAACGGAGGAATCCTTTCCTATGTTCTAATGTGCCACGTTCTTCGGAAGAAGACGATGGCCTACCACTGGAGCGAGTGAAAACTGTTGAGGTCAGGCTAAAATAGTCCAAAAAGTTTTCCACCCTCAGAGACGGGTCAGCTTCTAGCAAATACTCCGCAGGCGCAGAGTGTAACTCCTTCTCAGAAGCTTTGTCGTTGCCAGGGTTGTTCGTCAACTGCTTCATGTTCTCTTTGGAAGCCATAAGAATGAATGAAGATAGAGGCTGGGCATCATGCCCATATATATATATACAGTGAAGGTCAGCCCCATCCGACTCTTCATCTTTCCAATAAATGGGCACGTATCACTTAACGAGGGAGAAAGGAAAAAGGCGTTTCGAAAAAGAGTGCCCCATAAATAGGTTTAACGCTGGAAATAAACCGAGCATTTAGTGCTCTGATTCAGTCAGGTCGCACGACACTCACATTGTGCCGCAATCAACATACACGGCCATCAGATTGTGCAAAATCAGGTTGTGTCATATTTTGCCGCGCAATGCGTCAAAATTACGCCCAAAAGACAGCACAACTTTTCGAAATGCTACACAATACGTATCGACAGCAACCAAACCCTAATAAGGGAGGCACAAGTTATGGAGTATGCCCAACTCTAAAAAGAGCATGCACACACTGTCAGAATCAAGCCAAACCCTAAATAGGGTGGTCGATGATCAGTAGGGTGGTCGATAATCGGGTCTATAGTCGAATGCTTACCCTCCACGGCCGGGTTGGCCGTCTCTCGACGTGATGAAGGCAGAACTCGCGTGGATGACTCGGCCACAATCTTACCCTTCTCAGCAGCAGAGCGCTTGGGTGCCATTATCGTCGAACGAAGTTCTCAAATATCGAGAAAAATGAGAAGAAGATAGGGTTTTCTCTCTCGAGGTATCTCAAAACCGCACAACTTATGCTGAAGAAGCGGGCTCGAGTTGACTGGCGTAACTCAGACAGTAGACTGGCGCAATCCAAACAAAACCAGCATAATTCAAAGTATTTTAAAACTTTGAAGTATTTTCAAGTTTCAAAAACTTTGAAGGGGGTTTTGTAGAGGATAAAAATCAAGCTGCGTCGTCCACTAAAGTGTGCAATCATCAAGTGGCGCCAAATCATTATGTTGCGTCGGATCATCAAGTTGTGCTGTATCATGTTGCGCCAACATCAGGTTGCACAGGACAATGGTTGCGCGAGCACCACGTGACGTACTTTCTCGAGAAGTTGTAACGGCATCGTCATTACCTGACAAACTAACAGCACGGAGATTAAAGAAAATTCATTTAAATTCTGCGTAATGCGGCGCTCGAAAAGATTTTGTCAGCATGTAATTAATGCTGACAGCTGGTTCGTGCAAGTTATTATGTGGCACAAGAATTAATCAGTACAGCACACAAAAAAACCTAGTCAAAGGTGCCAGTTGTTCAGTTGCGCCCATGCGGAGTCTGACAAGATGGCGCCACTTGATCAATTTTTAGCAGGGTGACGTGGCGCGCAAGCCACCAACTTGGTAGAGCGTGCTCACTACACTGCCCATGACCACGCGCATCTTAATCAAACGATGCTACGCGTCCATAGCAGTTGGTACAACCGCTCGCGTAAGTTGCTACATTGTGCCACGCGCAACCTGATGAAGCTCGCGCAAGGTAATTAAATAGTGTTCAGAACAGAGTGATGTGGTGCGCAAGCCACTAACTTCGCAGAACCTGCCCACTACACTGCTCACGATCACGTGCATCTCAATCAAACGATGCCACGCATCCATAACAGTTAATGTAACCGTTCTTGCAAGTGAACAGGAGGCGCGCAACCTGAAGCACGCACTACCCAGAATAATTGCTAAACAGTTATTTTAAAAACTCTATAAATAGAGTTTCAAATTAATCTCAAAGCATCAAGAGTGATCATAATCTCCTGCTAAAGTGCTGCTGCATTCTCCAGAGGCTCGTGTCTTCGATATCACATCGTCCAAAGGATAAAGTGATTATCTTCTGATCAGATTCCTATAGTTGTACTTTCCCAGAAATCAATTGTACTCCTGTACTCTTTTCTTAGTTTGTAATAAAACTTTTGTTCTTTGCAAACAAGCCTGTGGTGATTCTGGATCGTTGGAAGAAGGTGCTTTAGAACCATGTTATACCCTTGGTTCGTGTCGCATGGAGGCATCACTCTCCAGGTGAGTCTACCTAGGAAAGAGATGACGAGATGCGGGAGCGTTATCCTTACCTCTTTGAGCCTTGAGATATTATTCTCTTTGTTCTTGCTTGTGTTTCTTGTGTTAGTTTGCTCTAATTTCAAGGATAAAATTTTTTTAGGAGCATAGATTTGTCACCCCTACTATCCTAGATAGGACAATTATGGCCATTTACATTATTTTATTTATTAAATATTTATTTAATTTATTTATTATGAACATAGAGCTAGTGTGTTTACCTTATTAGTTAAATAAGTATATTTTTTAAAGATGTGTGTGTGTGTGTGTGTGTGTGTGTGTATATATATATATATATATATATATATATATATATATATATATATATATATATATATATATATATATATATATATATATATATATATATATATATATATATTTATATATATATGCAAATGAGTTTTTATTTATATAACTTTAAATAGCTTTAATAAATATAGAATATAAAATATTTAGTTTTTATTTAGTAATAATTCAGATTTTATTCGGTATTATTTCATTTACAGAGTATATATATATTTTATATATATATATATATATATATAAATATATATATATATATATATATATATATATATATATATATATATATTTGTATATATATATAATATTAATAATATATATATATATATAATATTAATAAAAAATTGGAAAAAGAATATTTTTTAATAAAACTATTTATAAAGGGTGTGTAGCTAATAGTTTTAATCGGACACGAGTCGGACATGCCCAGCTTTCGTCGTTAGACACGACGAAGTAAGCTGTACCAAACTAGGGAAATCTAACCAGATAATCATAAATGTATATAATCACAGCATCTAAAAAAATGTATCCCAGAATGATCACCATAATCCATAATTCTATGTATATAAATGTACGAGTCATCAAGAATGAAATGTTCTATGAATTGTAAAACAATATCTAAGAGTAAAGCTAACAGTCTAAACTTGAAGCGTCAGGCTAAGTCTCATCCTGCTCAGCTAATATCCCGGGCTCTGGCCCATAAGGTAGAATGATATCCTGCAAATATACCTACAACATATCCAGTCAGGAGCGGAGCAAAGTACAGTTCTAGGTAATGAACAAGACATCATGATATGAAAGTACAAGAGAACATGGTATGTAAAGTACAAGAAAGAACATGGTGTATAAGCACATGAAAGAACATAGTATGTAAGAACATAAAAGAACATGGTGTGTAAGAACATGAAAGAACATGGTATCTCAGGAATCATAGGAACTAAGTACATGATATATCTCCTGAACATGTGTGTAAAATATTTGAAACATAACTAAGTATGTGACCGGCTAGGGGTAAGCACATGAAACACATGAATGGTACGGCTTAGGACCCGCGTGCACGATGCGGGGTCTAAGCTAAACACACCTGAGTTGTTTTATGGATTTGGTCACATAAATAGTATATTTCCCCTTTCAGGTACAAGTAATAAGAACAAGGAACATGAGCACCAGAAAAACATATCGTGTCGCAGTGTGTCAACAAGGAAGCACATGACATAATGAAATGTACAAGACCATAGAATGTACTTGCCTTGCTCTAGGAAAGTACGGGTGAAGATCGTAGCTAGATGTCCTCATGTTTAGTTTAAGTACAAGTTAGGTTAAGTGCTAATCGTTAACGATAAATCTGTTATCTATTCTCTAACCATAGGCTACCTATAGAATACCTATAATGATATAGTAACTAGCCATATACTATTTCTAACTAGGCTATAGAACATAAAAATATACTAAGTAGTTTGCCCAAAATATTGTACGAAATTATGCTGACAATATGACTGCTATTATTGTTTTTGTAAAAGAAATAATAATGACTAACATTATTTAGGTAATATAACTTTTCCATAGAAAATACTTTAAGATAGCTAATTAGTAGAATGACACTTTTTAAAATTATAACTAATAATTCAAAGTATCTGCTCTTAATCATGTTACTACAAATAACTAGATAATGATATATAGAAAAATTAAATTCTATACTCTACTTAGTCCACACAAGCATATTCTAAGTCCACCTCCCATCATCATACTAGCTATTAACCAATTTACAGAAACTCATTGCCAGATTACATAGAACCAAAATGACCCAATACTTACTTAAAGCCAACCATCTTTCAACTTAGGGAGCAAAACTCAATGAAGAAATCAGCTAACACATAAGATCCTACTGTCTTCCTGATAGGCCTATACAACAACCCATGCCTAAAGTAACAATTTGAATTTGTAATCGGCAATTTACTCAGAATTGGAAGAATTCTTCACATTACTCAATATGTTTGGCAACAACAGACTACACTAAATCAAATTGAATCTAACAGCCACATTGAAGCTCAGGCCTGGAAAGAATGCAGAATAAAACAATCTGAATTTATACTTAACCCAGACGAGTATAAACCAAATCTAGAAATAGAATTTGACAGAAAATTTATACAACCAAAACTTAGCAAATTGAATACTAACTCACTCGCAAATATAGGCCAATTGATAAAAGAATATACAACCCAATTGAAACATTCAAAAATATATAAACAAACTTAAACTAAACTAAACACAAAGCTCAGTAAAACTTAAATCCTCCTGCATCAATTTGAAGTTCTAATCCCCTGCCACTCCAATCCGGACACGATCCAGACCTGGACACAAAGGTATGTCTGGACACAGCTAAAGCTTGACACGAACACCTGGACACAACAATTCAACAGACCTGTCCCAACACCCACATCAATTCCAGATTCGAAACCATACTTAACAACACATGAAATGATAGGGTGATACCTGGTAATGGGGCAGATCTAAATTAGAGGCACGACTCCAGCATCGAGTATGATCACCTCGTGTCCGGATGCAATGCTAAGTTTCCTGCTGCAATCAACGAACACCACCCATGTAAGAACAGTGGAATCCATCCCCATATCAGTTTATAATATGGATTGCCAAATCCAAAAGAACAGTCCAGAATTTGACTCAACTCACCAATTTCTTGATTGCTTCTCGCAGAATCTGCAAATTAGTCAATCAATGAATGTCCTGCTCGGTTGGTTGTGCCAGGACGAAATGATTGGTACTGGAGGCGCATCGAAGACCCGTCGAATCTTCAGGGAACGTGAACCTCTGGAAAGAGAATTCATCAGTATGAACTCGACTCAGATCTGAGCACAGAATTTAAATCAATCGAGATCGAGTTCTAAAAGGAGGAACCAAATTAAACTCACCGTCATGCGTCATTGCCGCCAGGGAAGAACTACGTCGAGTAATTGCCGAAGAACAGGAGCAATCGGAGACGCTCATCATCGTCGTCGTGAGAGTGCGGTCGATCACTCAACTCTAGCGTAGATCGCCGAAAATATGATCGATAGCCACCGTCGAGGGATCGTCGTGGGACGGAGATGCGCCGGAGAACGCCGTGCGTGCAGATGCGAGGAGGAGATGCCTCGCTGTCGAGGTCGGAACGCTGTCGCCGTTGTCGAGGGAGTAGAGTCGCCGATCGATCTCGCCGTGAGTTACCCGAGAACTCGCCGGCGCTAGAAGATGGTCAGCCCACCGTCGCTGAGAAAGGGGGATCGCCGGAGAACGCCGCCTGGAAGAGATGCGCCGCCCATGCCCTTCGCCGGAGAGGAGAAGGTTTGGGAAGAGCTGAGAAGCTCAAAAATAAATAGAAATTAAAAAAAAAGTAATCTACACTCTCTCTCCTCCACTCGATTAATATGAAAGGAAAATTAATTTTACGATTAACCCCCCCCCCCCCCCTCCGTTCTAAGCTCATTACTCGCAGGTCCCTCCACTTAAGTAACATGCAAATACCCCTTCCCCCTTTTCGTATTTTACTATAACTGTTGGGAAAATAGTTAAAAACTTTTATTATTATTATTATTTTAAAACAAAGATGAGGGGACCACTAAATTGGTTGTAACAACTTTTTGAAAATGAAATTGCTCCTAAATTAAATTCCCCCCAAAATAGATCATCAAAAATTATTAAATAAAAATATTAACCTTTTTATTTGAAACCTAAATCAACAATTGCTATTATTAGAAATCTAATTTTTATTTTCTCAAAACCGAAAAGTGGAGTTACAATTTCTATCTTTATCGTTATCATCACATGCTTATCTTTCTTAGATTTATGTGATTGATTTGTGATTATATTCCTCCGTACGGAGATGACAGGTTATATTAATGTGTCTTAGATGTTCTATGTTCTAGATGACCTTTACAGCGTTCTACCGCCAATGTTGCGACATAGGCTGGACGTGCCCACGTGCCCCTAAACAGGGTACGAGTCGTGACAGAAGGCGACGACATAAGACTCTTCCGATCTAGGGTTTACACGTTCAAGGGATCCTGGGCAAAAGATGGTGAAGAAGTAGTCAGGAATTAGGAATTCAATACTGGTACAGCCGTAGGCGGTGGATGGATGACGGTTAGCCGGCGGCGAAGCACTGGGAAACAAGAAAAGGAAGCCGAGGGACTTGTACCTTGCTCGGTTGGACGGGATAGGAGGAGAACTGTTTACAAACCGGTGATCAAAATAGTGTCTCCTAGAACAGAAGGTAGGCCCTGGTGCAGCAACAGAGACGAGTAAGACAGGCCCTCGATGCAAACAACGGAGGCTAATAGGGTAGCGGGGCAACCGGTGGGAGTCAGCAAGGCCGACCTCAACCTATTGGAGAGGGAGAACGGACCAAGGCGACAATCAAAAGGCTATCACCTGCGGAGAAAGGGAAGAGCCCTATGTTAAAAGGGCCAATCCAAAGTAAGTCATATGCAGACCTCTGCTGACATAGGTCTAGCACTGTAAATCCACCTTCCTATTTTCGGAAAATATTTTAGTTTACTAAATATTAATAAGTTTGATTTAAACCATTTCGAATAATTATAATTCTTGATTAAATATTTTTGAATAAATATTTCATGATTGCTTTTGGAGGGAGATTTGAATTTTTGGCAAAGAACTAATTTTTCAAATTAGTTAGAGTAGTCCCCAACCCTTTAACAAACTCTCTAACAGATTTTTAGTTGTTTTCGTAAATACTGTTTCGTAAATACTGAAAAATGGAAGGATTTATTTGATAAAGAACCAGTAGTGGGGGGACTCTTTTGCAAAAAAGTTAAACCCTTATTTAACTCAAATTCTGAGAGAGAAGCTCATTTGCAGCAGCTCTCTCTCTCTCTCTATTTTCTCTTCCCCAAATTTTCCGTAGGACACTAGCCCTAATCTCCTCATCGGCGGCGATGGAGCTGGCCATGGCGACCAACATCTCGCCGAACACCGGCAGCTAACACCACTTCCCGACAGCAGCGCCACTCTTCCTCGTCGACAATGTCTGTACGACTGACTCCTTCTCCATCGGTTCACTCCGTTTTGACGCATGGGCGAATCTCAGGCGAACTTCCTCCTCGGTAGCATACGATCGCTCCTCCAGCAGTTGTCCTTCCAGATCGACGACGGCGAGGTGAGTCCAACTCATATTCTTGAGAGAGATCATTTTTCTTCCGAACTTCTCTGATCTCACGTTTGTGAGATCCTGGCCATATCTGACTCGGGTCCTCCGAGGCGAGATTTTCTGACGGCATCGACTGATTTTCCCCGAGTCCTCATCGCGAGTTTGTAATGATAACGGTGACTGGATCTTGATCCTGTCATGTTCTGGGAAGATCAATTTTCTTCAAGAGCAGAGTCTGATCTATTTGTCCTATTTAGTTAGTCAGCTGGTTCGAGTTCGTCGGTTGATCGGATCGAGCACGGGGAACAGGGAGAAATCTATCTGCTGGTAAGTGTCGACTCAATCCCTTATTGATTCTTGATCTTGACAAATTCTTGCAAATATTTGAAGTCGATTCAGTATCCTAAATTTCCTTATATGGTTGTTCGGTTGTGTTTGGTGAATACTGCAGTAAATCATTTGGAATTCAGGAATTGTGTGTCCGAGATTTTTGGTCATGTCCTTGTTTTATGACTGATTCTTCAATTCAGGTAAATCTCCGTCCCTCCTCTGTTATTGATTTTATAATTTGCGCTTTGGTTGTTTAGTCAGAGTTTGGGTCGGGTCATGGGAGTGAAGGTTCATGTTTGTATTTTGTGTGTGTATCCACGATGCTACCGTATCTAGTCTTGCTCGTGTTCATAGCAGTATTGTGGCAATGTTCGGATTGCTTGTGTTCAACTTTGCATTCATGATGATTGCTAAGGGTTCGTATCCGTTCTTACTTGGCTTGGATCGTGTCCGAGGCTCTGTATTTATTCGTGTAGTGTTCGTGTACATGACCAACTTGATGGAGTCGTGCTGATGTAGTCGACTGGAACTGAAATCTTAACAGGGGCAGAGTTCTGTTTAGTAATCAATTGATTCATATTTTACTATTCGATTTGGTTGTAGATTTAATAATTTGATTTCTATATTTATGTAGAGTTCTATATAAATTTCTGGTGTTGATGGGATTTTATTGAGTATTTCTTAGGCCTCGCATCGTGCACGCGGGTCCTAAGCCGTACCGATATTCATGTACTCCTGTACATGTTCATGTACTCACCCCAGTCGGTCACATAGGCTAGTTGTATTTCAAATATTAAGCACATGTCATGTCTTGTACTTCAGGTTCATGGTTACATTCATGTACTTTATTTCCTGTATTTACATTCCAGTACTTTCATGTTCTTTCATGTACTTTATATTTCATGTTCTCTTATACTCATTTCCATATCATGATGTTCTTGTTCATTACCTAGAACTGTACTTTGCTCTGCTCCTGACTAGGATATGTTGCAGGTGAGATAGAGGCATTGTGTGACACCTATTATGGCCATGGGCCTATAGATGCATAAGAGCCAGCTGGAGTTGCTCTGGACTTAGAGGCTGAGGAAGCCTAGTATCTTACCATTAGCAGTTTATATTCTATTGTATTTGAGACTATTAGACTTTATTTTCCTTTTAGCTGGATGAATGTAATAACTCTTAGACATGTACTTTGATTCTGGGATTCGCTTATATAGATGATGTGGTTTATATTCATTTATGTCTGGACTTGTAGTTTCCCAAGAGATTGGTATAGCTTACTTTATCGTGTCTAACGATGAAGGCTGGGCGTGTCCGACTCATGTCCGATTATTCGGGAGCGGGTCGTGACATGTTTTTAGTGGTGGCCGATGCAGGTCAATCCTAATACTACCTAGGTATTAGTGTACTATTGGGGACTTGATTTAAACTAGGAAAACTTGATCACAGCATAGGAAATTGGGTACATCGGATATATGGATATTATATAAACATTTACATTTACTTGTAGTTTAGGTTTTTATCAATTACGAAGTTTTCTTTTGTTGCAGGATGGTTAATACGAGGAAGACCGCGGATCAGCTCGGAGTTGCAAGCAGTACGGGACAGTCTGCACCAGACGTTCCGGTGGAGCAGCTTCCGCCACCGCCTCCTATCTTTCCTCCGTTACCCCCGACGATGATGTTCGACGGCGCCCAGGTGATGGCCATGTTCCAGCAGTTCATGGAGCCTCAGAACCCCCAGGCCACACAGTTCCGAGCGACAGTTGTGGATGCACTCAGGACCCGAAAGCGGGCAACACCAGCACCGGTAGCACCTCCAGCACCAGCAGTACCGAGACCGGAGACTGCCAGAGACTACCAGAACATCTGTCCGATAGATTTCTGGGGCCACGAGGGGATTGTATATGCGGATGAGTGACTGGAAAATATGGAGCAGACACTGAAGATGGCGAGGATCCTGGATGACCTGAAGGTAGAAGTTACGAGCATGCGACTTTTTGATCTTACCAGAGCTTGGTACCGAGAGGAGTCTCAGTAAGCTGCGCCCAGGTTCTTTGGACAGACTTCAAAACTCTTTTCAAGGAGAAGTTCTTCTCCGACGTAGAGCAAGATGAGCTTCGGATGCAGTTCGAGGCATTGCAGAAGGGGAACATGACGGTGGCGAAGTACACATCGGAGTTCACCCGACTCAGCAGGTTCGCGAAGAGCCTAGTCAGTACACCAGAAGATAGGGCTTGGAGGTTCAAGAAGGGCCTTACTAAAGAGTTGTGGCATGCAGTGGCAATCAGCCAGGTGACGACTTATATGAGCATCCTCAAGATTGCTAGGCCGTAGAGAAGGAGGCAGATCCGAAGCTGAAGAGGGACCGGGACATCGACAGTAGCAGCTTCCAGACACAGACGAAGAGGACTAAGACTCAGATTCAGGCGAGGCCACAGTAGCCGGCACAGCAGCATCACCGTCCAGCCAGGGTTCATGTACCTCAGCCACAAAGATAGCAGCAGGCAGCTACTTGCACTTTCTGTTACCGGCTAGGACACCGCTTTGACGAATGCCGCAAAAGGCTCGGGCTCTGCTTATTTTATGGATCAGACGCACATCAGATAAGGGACTGCCCACAGGCTACTGCCCGACTGACAGGAGGACCACGAGGAGCTAGAGGACCACCACCTGCACCACCCAGAGTACCACCAGCTGCACCACAGAGGGTTCAAGATTTACCTACTCAGCAGCAACATTTTGTACAGCATCAGCAGCAGAGGGGACCGCCACAGCAGGGACGTACTTATGTCATAACCGCAGTTGAGGAGGATGAGGCAGCTCCAGACGTGATTACAGGTTGTATCCTTTTGCATTCTTTCCCTGCCATTGTATTGTTTGTTTCTGGAGCCACACATAGCTTTGTATCATATGAGTTTATGCATAGACACGGCTTCACACCTACGTCCACTAGAAGGAACTGTCAGATTATGACAGGAGGGGGGTAGTGCCAATTAGTGAGATGATGGATTGCCCTATCATTATAGCTGGGAGGAAGCTTAGGGCTCGACTTCTAGTGATGCCATTGCCCAGATTTGATATAGTCCTCGGCATCGACTGGATGAGTGAGCAGTTTACTGTAATAGACTGCCATAAAGGGAAGGTGATTTTCAGTCCGCCTGGAGTTCTACCATTCGAGATCAGCAGACGGATTGCAGATAGGCCAGAGGGAGTCTACTTCAGAGCAGTTGCAGAAGACCAGGAGTTGCCGCACCCGCTGATTGTAGAGTTTCTTGACGTCTTCCCCGAGGTGTTGCCAGGATTGCCGCCAGATCGAGATGTGGAGTTCAGCATCGACCTAGTGCCCAGATCAGCGCTGAAGTCCCAGCATTGCTACAAGATCAACCTGAAGGAAGCTGCAGAGTTGAAGGCCCAGATTGATGAGTTGGAAGGCAAGGGTTTTATTCGGTCCAGTGCTTCACCCTAGCGAGCACCGGTACTCTTCGTGCCGAAGAAGAATGGGACTGTTAGGATGTGTATCGATTACCGTGCACTTAATAACATCACCATCAAGAATGAATACCCGTAGCCGTGGATAGATGAGTTGTTTGATCAGCTTAGTGGAGCTAAGGTCTTTTCAAAGATTGACCTTTGGTCGGGGTATCATCAGATGAAGGTTCGGGAGTAGGATATCCCGAAGACATCTTTCAATACCCGCTACGGCCAGTATGAATTCTTGGTGATGCCGTTCGGACTCACCAATGCTCCAGCAGTATTTATGAACTTGATGAATAAGGTTTTTCATAAATATTCGGACAAGTTTGTCGTTGTCTTCATTGCCGACATTCTGATCTATTCGAAGATCGAGAAGGAGCATGTGGAGGACCTATTGATTGTTTTGGAGATTCTACGGAAGGAGAAGTTGTACGGAAAACTCTCAAAGTGTGAGTTTTTCTTGGACAGAGTGGAGTTCTTATGGCATGTGCTGACTGGAGAGGGGATTTCTGTAGATACCAAGAAGATTTAAGCTGTGGAAGCATGGGCATCTCCCAAGTCAGTAGCAGAGATTCGTAGTTTCCTGGGGCTAGCAGGTTACTATAGGAAGTTCATAAAAGATTTTGCCAAGATAGCGGAGCAAACGACCAAGCTTACGCGGAAGGACGAGGAGTTCATCTGGAGCGACGCCTGCCAGTCAGTATTTGAAGAATTGAAGAAAAGACTCACTACAACGCCAGTTTTAGCTTTGTCATCAGGATCTGGAGGATTCGTCATCTACAGTGATGCATCAGAAAAGGGTTTGGGATATGTGCTTGAGCAGAACAAGAGGGTCATTGCTTATGCTTCTAGACAGTTGAGGCCTCATGAGAAGAATTATCCCACACATGACTTGG
>JANAVB010020461.1:77500-139327 GCA_029216955.1 Iris pallida
CGAAGGCGGTGTAGCTCCCCTTCCCGAAAATCTTGAATTATTTTTTTATTATTATTGTTCAATTGATTTAAATTATGATTTTTAGAATTTTTGAATTAATTATTTAGTTATTATTACGGTGGATGACTTTAACCATGGTTGAGTTTTGAAGTACTAGACGAATAGGATTTGTGGCACGGGAGATGTAGCAGTGTGCCTTGACTAGTATACTAGCCATGCCCGGGGAAACCTAGCCATAGGGATGTCCTAACTAGGAAAACCAGGCCAAGATATAACATGACCATTATAAGTAAGTTTAATTAATTATTATTAGATTTATTGACTTTGCAGGAACCCGGTTGAAACAAGTTAGTCCTAACTGGGTCGAACCAAAACCAAGCCGTGTAGGCAGGAAGTGTGACCAAGATGTTAGTATCGATATATTTTGTGTGTACGTATTTTCTTAAATGCTCTATTACCTATATTTTGTAAGTAATTATTATTAATATTATTACGGTTATTTTATACATATATAAGTATTTAATGTTCATAAGGTATCTAAAATTATTTTAAATGATTTCCTTATTTATCCTGGCGTATTTTGGAATATTTTGCCTGTACACTTAGTATAGATTTCCTTATTGGTATCATTATTATTGTTATTAGATTTGTTATAATAAAATATATTATTTAGTATTCTAAAATATTTGTGAAATAAATATTATATGTGTATGTATATATGAATATATATAAATATATATGTACTTGTGTGTGCGTATATATATATATATGTATATATATATATATACATAGGTTTTAAGCTATATATGTGTGTGTGTATTTATATAAAATATATTGTACACATGTATATGTGGGTATATATATATGTATATAAGTACAAAGGTAATTCATGTATATTTATGTATTTATATATAAATATATATCATATTTTTACGTATATGTGTACATATATATATGTATATATATATAGACATGAATATATATATAAGTATTAATTGTAAATAGAAGTATAAAAGAAAAACAAATGAAACAAAACCCCAGCCCAGAGAGGCAACCGAGCCAGGCCCACAGTGGCCCAGCCGCTCAACTGAGCTGGCCATCCAGGCCCAGCCTCCGGCCCAGGCAGCCTGGCCTGCCCCAGGTTTTCTGTAACACCCATATTCTGAATATGTATTTTGTCAAGCTTGCATGTATTTCAGATCTGTATTTATTTTCTCGGATTTTGGCATGTACTTGTAATTGGCTTGACTTGCAGATTTTGGTTCTCGTAACTGGGTTTTACCTGGCTTGGTTTATTTTATGGAGGAGAATTGGTTTGGTTTGGTTTGGTTTGGTTTAATATGCATGGAACACATTAACATATACTCCACCCTCAACCAACACAACCCACCCTTATAATATCTCCACCAACCTTCTCTCTCTTCATTATTCTCTCATTTATTTCTCCATCTTCTTCTTCCTTCCTCTACACAACACCAATATCCCTTAGGCAAGTGCAACTTGCTTCCACAAGAGAGCCCATTTTTATTGTTCCATTAGCTTCTTCTCATGTTTCTAAGACACATTAGAACTTGTCATTTTCTATTTTGAGGCTTTAATTTTTGTAGATCTAGAAATTGGTCATTTTTTAATTTTAGTGGTTTTGATCTATCAAACTTCTTTGTTTTAAGTTTTGATGGTTCTATGTTGTAGAGAATTTTATTCTACCCAATTTTGACCTTTGAAAAGTTGGATTTGGACTTGTTTTGGCCAAGTTATGGACTTTTGAAACTTTGGGTTCAACCATGGAGTTCTTGCAATTTTAGAGAAGACAGTGAGCAGTGCGCGAGCCTTTTAGCTTGCGCCACTGAGCTACGTGCGCTCTTTAGCGCAGTGCAGTCTACCTCATACGCTGCCTTTTGGAAGCGTATGTCTTGCATACGCTGACTTGGGTGACAAGGAGTCGTATGGACCTCATACGCTGCCTTTTGGAAGCATATGTCTTGCATACGCCGACTTGGGTGACAAGGAGTCGTATGGACCTCATACGCTATCTTTTGGAAGCGTATGTCTTGCATACGCTGACTGAGCGTATGTTGACCTGAGCGTATGCTGCCTGAGCGTATGCTGACATGAGCGTATGTTGACCTGAGCGTATGCTGCCTGAGCGTATGCTGACCTGAGCGTATGTTGACCTGAGCGTATGCTGCCTGAGCGTATACTGACCTGAGCGTATGCTGACCTGAGCGTAGCCTGACTTGAGCGTACGCTGACCTGAGCGTAGCCTGACCTGAGCGTAGCCTGACCTGAGCGTAGCTTGACCTGAGCGCAGTCTGACTTAGGCGCAACTGGACCTGACCCTACTTACCCTGGATCTCCTATAGCCCTGTATATTGATATTTTATTAGATATTTAACGTCCATTTTATATCCTTACGCCTTTTGTCATGAACTTGATAATCCCGAATTTATTTATTATATTTGGAATGATAATTGAACAATGCTTGATAGTGGCCCGCCGTGGTGCACTCCTGACTTGATAACTTGACCTGCTACACATGACATAACAGTGACCCGTGGTGGTGCACTCTTGACAAGTAATTTGACATAATAATTCTTGATGGTGGTCCGTCGTGACGTACCCTTGCCTTGATAAGTAATCTTGATAAGTAACATGACACGATGGTGACCCGTCGTGGTGCACCTTTGACAAGTAATCTTGACAAGTAATCTTGACACGATAACCTTGATACGCTGTTGCGACGGCTAACTTGACATGCTAAGTGAATTCTTGACACCGTGGGTGATTGTATTGAATGTGCTTATGTAAGCAACCAGTCTTGTCTCGTATCATGTCTAGGACATGAATCCCTGGTTTTTTGCGGTCAGGGATTCATACTGAATCTGGCTAGGTTAATGACTAGATTGATCAAATAGTTCATGGAGAATTTCCCAGTTACCTGTTGCCCCTTTGGTCCCAGCCTTATATATATATGCATGGGATTTGTTGCTATCCGTCGAGATGATCGTACTTCCAGTCCGCCGTCGAGTGTGGTACCTTAGGACACATGTATCTTACTACAGTGTGTCTGTTATATCCTGCTATCTTTTTCTTTCTTGCTGGGATCACTCAGGTAGTAACAAACAGGTAACCGGACTTGGGATTCTCATTGCATCTTGCTAGTAACTAGGCCTGTGATAACCCTAGTTAGTTAAAGTAGCAAGCCGTATTTATTATTTGGCCGTGATTGATTGGATGGAGTCTAGTCCAGCTTTGTCTCGTCCTGATTCTGTATAATTTCTGGCATGACATGATTACTCGTGCTTTATCTTAATTCTATATCATGAATAATTGCATGACCAGATTTCTTATATTTACCTTGCCGATAAATGGTGGGAGAAATCAAGTTCTGTTCAGACGAAGGGTTACAACCTCGGTCCTTGTTTGGTTTACGGGTTGTAACCTGGTTATCGAAATAGTTCCATGGTTATCTCATCGTATATCATCCTGTCATGCTCTTCCATATGTTCTGTCTTTTATTGATTATATACAAGATTGTCTTTTATATTCACCTATCATGCTTTTTCTTAAATTAATGTCTCTTATTATGTAATTATATTATTGTGCTAATTGTTGGTTTTAGTTCTTAAGTGAAGCCTCATTTGTGGCACTTGCTCTTTCTGGGGTCTGACCCAGCTGGTTTTGTATGGCCAGATACCGGAGCAGCAGCAAAGGATCCATCTGCCTTTCAGCCACATGGTGACCACTAGAGGGAATCCTGGCAACGAGTGGGTTATTTTGGCTCTCCCACTCTATTATATATTTTCATTTTGAGGCGTTTAGCCGACGAGCACTTGTTAGCTCGATGCACTTTACTTCTGCCTGCCTACGGGCTGTATTCATGATTGGCAACTCGAGGTTGATCATGTATGACTTAACTCTTGCTAGTCCTTACATTTTGTACGACTAGCTTCATGATCATCTGGATATGTAATGTTTGGGATGCCTTACAATTGTATATTTGGTGATCTGATATCTTGTGATTATTACTAGTTGGTTGAGATTGAGTCAATAGGATAATTTATGACCTTAAGAGACTGATGGCTTGTAGATAAACCCTCATATTTCTAGACAGCCGTGACCGTATAGTGAGATGGATTCCATTTTATTATACGTAGCTGGCTATGTCCGCCCCTGCTCTCCAGTATTCTGGTTCTGGGGCGTGACATGGTTTAAGTGGTGGCCCATACAGGTCTTGTCAATCAAGAAATGTAAGGGTTTACCGGATAGATGTCTCAATCTGTACTCGCCTTTGATCTCCACTCGTATCTTCTTATCTCCTTGGATCCCTGACTTGATAACATGCTTGCATCATTGTTCTATCCTGGTCCTTCCTTAATATTCCCGATGTCATTGCTTCAGTGGCATCAATTCCTGTTGATCAGCCAGAAGGAGTTCGGCCGGCAGACCAGCAACAGCAAGAAGATCAAGATCAGTCCTCAGCAGCCGCCTCCCGAGCCATGCCTTCTGGAGAACCAGTGCCTCCAGTCCAGCCAGTTCAGCCAGCAGGGGCAGAGGATGGGGTCTTGATAGGACTCATCCGTGAGTTGCTTGCGTCTCAGGACCGTCGAGGTGATGCCTTGCAGCAAGCAGTACAAGATGCTATGAGCGGAAGTGGTCCTCTAGGGAATAGTGTGGTCAATAATTTCAAACGCCTGAACCCTCCCTTCTTCAACGGCAGCGAGGATGCTATTGCTGCAGATGCCTGGCTACAGGACATTGAAGTTATCTTGGAGGCATCCAGGACCCCTGAAGCAGAGAAGGTGGCTGTGGTGCGCCTGCAGTTACTAGATCTAGCCCGCAGCTGGTGGGCTATGCAAGCAGCGAGTTTGGGTACGCCTGTCATGTGGGCGGTATTCAGTGATATGTTTCAGACCAAGTACTTTGACGCAGTGGCTAGATATGACTTGCAGACCAGGTTTAGTAATCTCAGGCAGATGAATAGGACGGTCGACGGATATGCGGCCGAGTTTTCAAGGTTGAGTCGATTTGCTCCCACCTTGGTGGCAACCGAGCTAGACAGAGCACAGCGATTTCAGCAGGGGCTCCACTTGGAGATCATATTGGCAGTAGAGCAGTTCGAGCACAGAACTTTTGATGCCGTCTTGCAAGCAGCGAGGAGGCATGAGTACACTTCTCGAAGGATAGCGGACCGGACCGGAGGTCGGAAGCGATCTCACGACCAGATGAACCAATCCTCAGCATCGGCTCCAGCAGCTAGGGCCTTGACCATTGGAGCTACGAGGACAGATTCGGTTACCTCCTTACAGCATCCTGCCCCGACCTATCTCCAGCAGCAGAAGCAGAAGCGGCCTTTCGCAACGGGTTGTTCTCATTGCGGAAAACCCGGGCATATTGTTACTGAGTGTCGTAGAGCACAGGGATTGTGCTTGGTTTGTGGTTCGCCAGGCCACATGATAGGATCTTGTCCGTTCAGAAACAGATCATCGTCGTCAGTAACTAGTCCCTCGGTTATGGGACCAGCACCAGCACCAGCACCAGCACCAAAACCAGCTCCAGTTCACCAACCCCAGCAGCTTCCGTTCCCGGGTCCATTGCCGTCTCAGGCCCAGGCCTTCCAGCAACAGAGGCCTCAGCAGTTCGCCCTGGTCCAGGCCCAGAACCAGAATCGGCAGAGAGGTATCTGTGTCCTATTGTCTTGCTTTCTGCCATTATTATATGGGACACGTGTCATGTTTCATGTGTCCTAATTACAACGGTATATCCCGAGCCCGAGCCATATCCTAGATCATTCGAAAAAGGTTATTGGTACCAACCTTTTCGTGTGAGGAGAGGCTCGTGTCCCTGTTTGACCAAAGAGAGAGACCTCAAGCACAAGACTATCAGTTTAGTTCATGTGGCTTGAGTTCATCGCTCCTTGGGAGAGTCAAACATGGGAGTGTGAGGATGACATCCGATCACGTTATCCCTACCTGTTTGACTCGTAAGGTATAATGTCTTCCTTATGCCTTATGCTTTTCCAGCCCTTGCTTACATGTATGATTGTTTGATTGTTTGCTTAGTGTAGTCTTGTGGATAGTATAGTTAGCTTTTACATCTCTAACTCCTTGATTAAATTCTGAGGACGAAATTCTTTTAAGGTGGGTAGAGTTGTAACACCCATATTCTGAATATGTATTTTGTCAAGCTTGCATGTATTTCAGATCTGTATTTATTTTCTTGGATTTTAGCATGTACTTGTAATTGGCTTGACTTGCAAATTTTGGTTTTCGTAACTGGGTTTTACCTGGCTTGGTTTATTTTGTGGAGGAGAATTGGTTTGGTTTGGTTTGGTTTGGTTTAATATGCATGGAACACTTTAACCTATACTCCACCCTCAACCAACACAACCCACCCTTATAATATCTCTACCAACCTTCTCTCTCTTCATTATTCTCTCATTTATTTCTCCATCTTCTTCTTCCTTCCTCTACACAACACCAACACCCCTTAGGCAAATGCAACTTGCTTCCACAAGAGAGTCCATTTTTATTGTTCTATTAGCTTCTCCTCATGTTTCTAAGACACATTAGAACTTGTCATTTTCTATTTTGAGGCTTTGATTTTTGTAGATCTAGAAATTGGTCATTTTCGAATTTTGGTGGTTTTGATCTATCAAACTTCTTTGTTTTCAAGTTTTGATGGTTCCATGTTGTAGAGAATTTTATTCTACCCAATTTTGACCTTTGAAAAGTTGGATTTAGACTTGTTTTGGCCAAGTTATGGACTTTTGAAACTTTGGATTCAACCATGGAGTTCTTGCTGTTTTGGAGAAGACAGTGAGCAGTGCGCGAGCTTTTAGCTTGCGCCACTGAGCTGCGCGCGCTCTTTAGCATAGCGCAGTCTACCTCATACGCTGCCTTTTGGAAGCGTATGTCTTGCATACGCTGACTTGGGTGACAAGGAGTCGTATGGACCTCATACGCTGTCTTTTGGAAGCATATGTCTTGTATACGCTGACTTGGGTGACAAGGAGTCGTATGGACCTCATACGCTGCCTTTTGGAAGCGTATGTCTTGCATACGCTGACTGAGCGTATGTTGACCTGAGCGTATGCTGCCTGAGCGTATGCTGACCTGATCGTATGTTGAACTGAGCGTATGCTGCCTGAGCGTATGCTGACCTGAGCGTATGTTGACCTGAGCGTATGCTGCCTGAGTGTATGCTGACCTGAGCGTATGTTGACCTGAGCGTATACTGCCTGAGCGTATGCTGACCTGAGCGTATGCTGACCTGAGCGTAGCCTGACTTGAGCGTACGCTGACCTGAGCGTAGCCTGACCTGAGCGTAGCTTGACCTGAGCGCAGTCTGACTTAGGCGCAACTGGACCTGACCCTACTTACCCTGGATCTCCTATAGCCCTGTATATTGATATTTTATTAGATATTTAACGTCCATTTTATATCCTTACTCCTTTTGTCATGAACTTGATAATCCCGAATTTATTTATTATATTTGGAATGATAATTGAACAATGCTTGATGGTGGCCCGCCGTGGTGCACTCCTGACTTGATAACTTGACCTGCTACACATGACATGACAGTGACCCGTGGTGGTGCACTCTTGACAAGTAATTTGACATGATAATTCTTGATGGTGGTCCGTCGTGACGCACCCTTGCCTTGATAAGTAATCTTGATAAGTAACATGACACGATGGTGACCTGTCGTGGTGCACCCTTGACAAGTAATCTTGACAAGTAATCTTGACACGATAACCTTGATACGCTGTTGCGACGGCTAACTTGACATGCTAAGTGAATTCTTGACACCGTGGGTGATTGTATTGAATGTGCTTATGTAAGCAACCAGTCTTGTCTCGCATCATGTCTAGGACATGAATCCCTGGTTTCCCGCGGTCAGGGATTCATACTGAATCTGGCTAGGTTAATGACTAGATTGATCAAATAGTTCATAGAGAATTTCCCAGTTACCTGTTGCCCCTTTGGTCCCAGCCTTATATATATATACATGGGATTTGTTGCTATCCGTCGAGATGAGCGCACTTCCAGCCCGCCGTCGAGTGTGGTACCTTAGGACACATGTATCTTACTACAGTGTGTCTGCTATATCCTGCTATCTTTTTCCTTCTTGCTGGGATCACTCAGGTAGTAACAAACAGGTAACCGGACTTGGGATTCTCATTGCATCTTGCTAGTAACTAGGCCTGTTATAACCCTAGTTAGTTAAAGTAGCAAGCCGTATTTATTGCTTGGCCGTGATTGATTGGATGGAGTCTAGTCCAGCTTTGTCTCGTCCTGATTCTGTACAATTTCTGGCATGACATGATTACTCGTGCTTTATCTTAATTCTATATCATGAATAATTGCATGACCAGATTTCTTATTTTTACCTTGCCGATAAATAGTGGGAGAAATCAAGTTCTGTTCAGACGAAGGGTTACAACCTCGGTCCTTGTTTGGTTCTTGGGTTGTAACCTGGTTATCGGAATAGTCCCATGGTTATCTCATCGTATATCATCCTGTCATGCTCTTCCATATGTTCTGTCTTTTATCAATTCTGTACAAGATTGTCTTTTATATTCACCTATCATGCTTTTTCTTAAATTACTGTCTCTTATTATGTAGTTATATTATTGTGCTAATTGCTGGTTTTAGTTCTTAAGTGAAGCCTCATTTGTGGCACTTGCTCTTTCTGGGGTCTGACCCAGCTGGTTTTGTATGGCCAGATACCGGAGCAGCAGCAAAGGATCTATCTGCCTTCCAGCCACATGGTGACCACTAGAGGGAATCCTGGCAACGAGTGGGTTATTTTGGCTCTCCCACTCTATTGTACATTTTCATTTTGAGGTGTTTAGCCGACGAGCACTTGTTAGCTCGATGCACTTTACTTCTGCCTGCCTACGGGCTGTAATCATGATTGGCAACTCGAGGTTGATCATGTATGACTTAACTCTTGCTAGTCCTTATATTTTTTTCGACTAGCTTCATGATCATCTGGATATGTAATGTTTGGGACGCCTTACAATTGTATATTTGGTGATCTGATATCTTGTGATTATTACTAGTTGGTTGAGATTGAGACAATAGGATAATTTATGATCTTAAGAGACTGATGGCTTGTAGATAAACCCTCACATTTCTAGACAGCCGTGACCGTATAGTGAGATGAATTCCATTTCATTATACGTAGCTGGCTATGTCCGCCCCCGCTCTCCAGAATTCTGGTTCTGGGGCGTGACATTTTCCCCCGCTCTCCAGAATTCTGGTTCTCGTCGCTCGATCTTTTTCCTAGATTCTTCTTCAGGTATGATGACAACATATACGCCTTCAAATCCCTTAAGTTAGTTTTTATTTAGACGAATGAGGTTGTCAAATAAATCGACGCAAAGTCGAGAAGAAACTGTCCCGAAACAGGACATTAGCACAGTCCAGACACTCAACTTGGAAGGCAATTTCTCGCCAATCCATAGACCTAATTCGAAAACCATCTGAACAGACTTCTAGACAACCTAACCAGCTTTCAAACCCTGTTTTTAGATTATTTTATTAATCAGTAGATGTTAAAATAAATAGACTTGAAAATGGAGAAAAACCCTTTTTAAAACAGTTTGGAAAATCACGAAAACGCTCCACACGACGTGCGTCCCGCCATTCCGGATGACGTGGTCGTGCACCGAAGGTATCGAAAGCTGCATAACAGCTTCGTGGTCATGTGCGTTTTGACGGAATTCAAATTGGTCGCGTGTGCGCGACGAATTTGATGCGTATCCGTCGAAATTCACCGTATCGTGCACTTTACAAATTCTTTAATTATTTTGTACACGCTCGTCAGATCGAGACGAAACTTGCGCCATCAGGACCGTATCATTTTTCTGGTCCTGTATGCCAAGTTTGGTCCGATTCTGAGATATTTGATAAAATCGTCGTTTTGCGGGCCCCACGGTCCCACTCAACGGGCGATTTTGTGCACGGCCCGCCGAAATCCAACTTTTGACATACGGTTGGGTTCGTATCAGAAAACTGGATCCGTAGACATGTAGTTTGACGACTTTAGAGACCATTGACTCTGGCACGCTTTTCGGTGCAAAGCGGGTCCAACGACGGACATCATTTTTGCCCGAAATTACCGTTTTGCCCCTGTGTCCAGAATTGGACTTAAGGACAGGCAATCCTAGCTAATTTGACTATTCTGAGAACGTTGGTACTATTTATTTCAGTATCCGGAGACTTCTACATGTGTTGACTAATTGTGGCTCATTGATTGGTATGGTATTATTGGTTTCTCCAGCTAAGGACCCCAGGCAAGTGCACTTTCTGATTGCTTTTCGATTCATAATAGTATTTTCATTTCATGTCTATACATATATCTTGCTGCTTGTTGACACGCTCGTCACACGGAGTAGTCGGGAGGGGAAATATCTTAGTACACATGTGAACTACCCAAAAATATCCCCAAAATGTCTATTATTACATGATAGCAGCTGCACACGACACGTGCAGTGAGCCGGATTTACCCCCTAGCCGTTCACCTGTCGAAAAAGATATTTCACACCACCTAGATAGATGTCTTTTATTAGTTTTTCCTTGTTTACTTCTCTATCGTGCTATGTCATCAGTTTTCTTACTAGCTTTCATATTCCATATGCTATTTTCATGTCTTGTTAATTCTATTGTGTTTTGTATTGTCGTCGGTTTGTGTACTTGTTCCATTCCTGACTGAAAACCAACATTTTTCAGGTTTAGCCGCAATTACTCTTGACACTGGGGAAGGCTTGGGTATGCTGAAGACGACCTAGAAATAGAAAACAGTTGTACCATTTTTATTAATTGTAAAGTCTTATATTTCCTTTAATTTTAAATGTTGTAAATGTTGTAATAAATCTAGAAATATAAATGAGCAGCAAATGTTATTTCTTGAGCATTTAATTCTTGCGGGCGTGACAGCGTTCTACCGCCGACTCTACGGCGTAGGCTGGCTTGGACACGTCTCGTATCCGAAAAGCGGGTGCGGGTCGTAACAGGCGGGGGCGCTGGACAACAAGGGGGGTCGGCGAAGGGGGGCAGCAGGGGGGGTCGGCGATGTTGTAGAAAAAAAAATTTTCTTCCTTCTATGGCTCTGATACCATGTAGAATGGAATAAAATGGATGATTTCTTTATTGAAGAAAGACTACACATATATATAGGAGAGGCTAGCCTCCTCTCCTATTACTCTAAGCAATGTGGGACTAAAGTCCAACAACTAATAACTCTAATATAACACTTAACAAATTAATTAGATAATTATTACGATTGATGAATTTAGCCACGGATGAGTTTCGGATTACAAGACGACTAGGAATCATGGAACGGATAGTGCAGTAGCGGGCTTTGAATAGTGTTTAGCCATGGTAAGGGAAGGCCGAGTCATAGGATTATTCTAACTAGAAAAACCAGGCTAAGTTGCGACTTAACCTCTAAAGACGTTTTAATTATTTATTATTTCGATTATTGACTTTTAGAAGACCCGGTTGTACCAAACTAACCTGAACCCAACCCAACCCATGTAGGCACGTAGGGAAACCAAAGGCGACCATGTAGACGTATGTTGTATCACTATTCTAATTTAGTGACCTGGTAGTCGATTTCACAAAAGGTGGTTGTATGTATATATATATATATATATATATATATATATATATATATATATATATATATATATATATATATATATATATATATATATATATATATTATATTATAGGTTCTTAATATAAAATAATATGTTATTAATATTATAGTAAATAATTTCCTTAATAAATATGTTAGATTTTAGGATTTACCTAGATTATATATACATGTGTATATATATAGAACTATATTCATAGTACATGAAAATAGGCTTTTATACGTATATATAAAACAATATTATTTTATTTATATAAAATGTTGTGTATATACATTAAGAATTCTATATTGCAATATTAAATATATTTAGAATAGTTTATTGCTTAAAATTGTATTCATGGTGTATATATATGTATATATGTAAGTATGTATAAATATAAATATATGGTATATATATATATATATATATATATATATATATATATATATATATATATATATATATATATATATATATATATATATATATATATATATATGTATGTATATATATGTAAGTATGTCATGGTGTATATATGTATATATGTAAGTATGTATAAATATAAATATATGGTATATAAATGTATTTATATATATATATATATATATATATATATATATTTTTTTAATATATATATATATATATATATATATATATATATATATATAAAGAATATATATATATATATATATATATATATATATATATATATATATATATATATATATATATATATATATATATATATATATATATATTTAATATATATGTATGGGTTTATATATATGTATGGGTTTATATATATATGTATACGTGTGTATGTGTATGTATATATACGTATATTATATATGTGTGTATGTGTATTATATATGTGTGTATGTATATATACGTATATTATATATGTGTGTATGTATGTGTACATATAAAAATATATTATATACATACGTGTATGTATAGATAAAAATATACATATATATGTGTGAATATAGATATATATATATATATATGGATTTATATATTTTTAATAAACTAGCAGTTAATCTCAGCCAAGCCCAGTCGGGCCAGGCCCAGCAAGCCAGCCTGAACCAACCTGCTCCTAAACCCAAAAACATTCTCAGGCCCACCTGAGCCTAAGAGACTGAAACCTATGGAGGCCCAACCCCCTCTGTTCAGAAACTGAGCGTACAAATGCATATATAAATGAAAGAGAGTTCGAGAGGAGAGATGATGAAACCCTAACTCTTCGACGCGCCCTACCCCCGACCTCCAGGCGGCCATTCGCCACCAGTGCCGCCACCGTGTGCGGCGGAGTTCGTCGGAAAAGCGCACGGCAAAACAGAGTCAACAGCAGCAGTTACAGCCGGGGAAGGCCACTTCGCGACGCGTTTTCGCAATGCATGGTTAATCGTTTAACGATCTACAACTTCAGGTATGCACACAACATAGTTTAATTTTAGAGGAGTTAAAACATAGGAAAAAATGAATCGAAATCTCGAGGAAAAACTGTAGGATTGATACTGGAAATTCAGTTTCGAACCCCTGATTGGAAGAACAATAGCTGTAACGATATTAGGAATTCTAGAAATCCACTTGAAATATTAGGAATTCTAGAAATCCACTAGAGAACCCTTTTTATAGAAATCAATTTTGATAACTGTGTGACGAGAAATTGGTTTCCCAATATTGAGAAAAACCCGTTTTCGAAACCCCAAAAAACTCCGATACAACGTGTGTCCCGCCAAATCGGGCGACGTGGTCGCGAACCGAAAGCATCGAAAGGTGCATAACGGCTTCGTGGACGTGTGGGCTTTGACGGAATTCAAATTGGTTGCGTGTGCGCGATGAATTTGATGCGTATCTGTCGAAATTCACCGTATCGGCCTCTGTGCAGATTTTCCAATTATTTTGTGCACGTTTGTAAGATCGAGATGAAACTTGCGCCAACAGGACCGTATCATTTTTCTGGTCCTGTATACCAAGTTTGGTCTAATTCTGAGATAGTTGATCGGATCGCCGTTTTGTGGGTCCTACGGTCCGATTCAACGGGCAATTTTGTGTACGGCCCGCCGGAATCCAACTTCGGACATACGGTTGGATTCGTATCATGAAAACAAATCTGTAGACATGTAGTTTGACACCTTTAGAGACCATTGACTCTGGTATATTTTTCGGTGCAAAGTGGATCCAACGGCGGACATCGTTTTGGCCCAAAATTACCGTTTTACCCCTGTGTCTAGAACTGGACTTAAGGACAGGCAATCCTAGCTAATTTGACTATTCTGAGAATGTTGGCAATGTTTATTTCATCTTTCGGAGACAGTTGTGATGAGTTGAACTTTATGGCTTAGCAGTTGACTATATTTTGTTGGATCTCCGTGCAACCCTCAGGCAAGTATACCTTGTCGAACATATGCACTATTTACATTATTTTCTCTTCCTTTATTGTATTTCTTTTTATATTGTCACATGATTCCATATCATGATTGATCTGCCTTGATTGTTTTACTTGTTCTAGATTACGTGCACGTATAGGGTATTTGATATTGCTAGATTATTGGTCTCTTCGTGTTACCTTGTCTCGTGATTGAGTTATCAGTTTCTATATCTATCCTCGACTTGACCATTCTTGACTGGGAGTATCTTGTATTGTACTACAGTTGAGTTATACTATAGATTGGGAGTATCTTACATTGTACTACGACCTATAGCCGATTCTTCTATCTTGATATCACTTGGTTGACTTGACTTGAGATATGCCATAGATTGGGAGTATCTTACATTATACTACGACCTATAGCATATATTGATTGATTGTTTGACTTGACTTGCGATACTATAAATTGGGAGTATCTTGCATTGTACTACGATTTATAGGTGTCTACTTGACCTTGTATCCTTTAGGAGAGGGGATCGATAATAGAATTGGCTAATCTTGACTGGGAGTATCTTGTATTGTATTACAGTCAAAATCTACTATAGATTGGGAGTATCTTACATTGTACTACAAGCTATAGAGGTCAATCGATTGATTGATAGCCAAGTCTAGTATTACATTTCCACACGACTCGTCGTCCTTAGATATTCTCTTTGCAGTGTTCTTATTCTCCATACATGTTATTTACTGTCATATTAGTAGGCATGTTTTATGTATCTTGCTAGTCCTCTGAGGACCTGATGATCTCTTCAGGTAGCTGATTGTACGGAGTTAGTTAGCTGAGCATGTGGTAGTTGACTCCATCTGCGTGATTCAGGTATTTTGTTAGTATTATCGATTTACTATCTTCTCGTGCTTTTATGATTTATCCTGCTTATCAGCTTAGATTTATATACTCATGTTATTCTTGTAGTCTACTCGGACATATATGCTAGTGGACTACAGACCACGACCCATACTTGTTCATTCTTATTTTATATGATTCATGTAGATTGAGATACACTGTAGATTACCATATTAGCCATGATACCATGACCTTGACAGCTTATACGTACTCGAGTAGGACTGGAGTCCACTCGATACGTAGCTGGCTTGCTCACGAGCTCGCGTCCGAAAACCGGGTGCGGTTCGTGACAAGTTTTTGTGGTGGCCCATGCAGGTCAGAGCATATCGTATCGGTTACGTAACTGTACTGATACGAGCCTGCGACTATGACTAAATATTAGAAATTGCAATCCACACTGCCTTGAAAATTCTTCTAGAAATTTTCTACGCCCATGAAAACTCCATATTTGTTCTCGATTATACTTCCTTATTTTTCGTACCTTTGATTTTGTCTCCTTCTATTTCGGGGTGACAAACGATCGTGCTGTCTAGGATTTATCAGAAATTCTTAGGTTATAGTATAATATTGCCTGATTATTGAATCTTTGGTTGTTTATAGATATGATGAATTATAGTTTCCATATGCCTAGATATCTGCTGGTAGAATTGTTAGCAACTAGTTAGAAGACCATAAGAATTTAGTGGTCGTATTTTGAGGAGTAGTATGACCAAAGGTGGGTAGAAGTCCTCAAGTATTCGAAGTTATAAAATGACTAAGAATGTTATAAAATATTTTTGAGAGATTAAATTTGAGGAGATTAAAGTAATAGTAGACTTTGATTTTTAAGGAATAGTTATGAATTAGAATTTCGAGGACGAAATTATTTTTAAGGTGGGTAGATTTGTAGCTTCCCTTACCGAAAAAAATTTTGAAATATTTTTTTTTTTTATTTGATTTAAATGGCGATTTTAGATTTTATAAATAATTAATTAGATAATTATTACGATAGATGACTTTAGCCACGGATGAGATTTGGATTACAAGACGACTAGGAATCATGGCACAGATAGTGCAGTAGTGAGCTTTGAATAGTTTAGCCATGGTAAGGGAAGGCCGAGTCATAGGATTATTCTAACTAGAAAAACCAAGCCAAGTTGCGACATAACCTCTAAAGACGTTTTAATTATTTATTATTTCGATTATTGACTTTTAGAAGACTCGGTTGTACCAAACCAACCTGAACCCAACCCAAACCCATGTAGGCACGTAGGGAGACCAAAGGCGACCATATAGACGTATGTTGTATCACTATACTAATTTAGTGACCTGGTAGTCGATTTCACAAAACGTGGTTGTATGTATATATATATATTATATTATAAGTTCTTAATATTAAATAATATTTATTAATATTATAGTAAATAATTTCCTTAATAAATATGTTGGATTTTGGGATTTACCTAGATTATATATACATGTGTATATATATAGAACTATATTCATAGTATATGAAAATAGGCTTTTATACGTATATATAAAACCATATTATTTTATTTATATAAAATGTTGTGTATATACATTAAGAATTCTATATTGCAATATTAAATATATTTAGAATAGTTTATTGCTTAAAATTGTATTCATGGTGTATATATATGCTTAAAATTGCTTAAAATTGTATTCATTGTGTATATATATGTATATATGTAAGTATGTATAAATATAAATATATGGTATATAAATGTATTTATTACATATATATATATTTTTTTTGATTATATATATATATATATATATATATATATATATATATATATATATATATATATATATATATATATATATATGTATATGTATGGGTAAAAAAAAAAAAAAAAAAAAAAAAATATGTATATGTATGGGTTTATATATATAATATATATATGTATACGTGTGTATGTGTATGTATATATACGTATATTATATATGTGTGTATGTATGTGTACATATAAAAATATATTATATATATACGTGTATGTATAGATAAAAATATACATATATATATGTGTGTGTATATAGATATATAGATATATATATATATATAAATATATATATATATATATATATATATATATATATATATATATATATATATAATATATATATATATATGGATTTATATATATTTAATAAACCAGCAGTTAATCTCAGCCCAGCCCAGTCGGGCCAGGCCCAGCAAGCCAGCCCGAACCAACCTGCTCCTAAACCCGAAAACATTCTCAGGCCCACCCGAGCCTAAGAGACTGAAACCTATGGAGGCCCGACCCCCTCTGTTCCGAAACTGAGCGTACAAATGCATATATAAAGATAGAGAGTTCGAGAGGAGAGATGATGAAACCCTAACTCTTCGACGCGCCCTACCCCCGA
Organism: Iris pallida; assembly: GCA_029216955.1. Classification (NCBI taxonomy): domain Eukaryota; kingdom Viridiplantae; phylum Streptophyta; class Magnoliopsida; order Asparagales; family Iridaceae; genus Iris; species Iris pallida. Next base: position 94,814 of record JANAVB010020461.1, read on the forward strand.
CCTCCAGACGGCCATTCGCCAACAGCGTCGCCGCCGTGCGCGATGGAGTTCGCCGGAAAAGCGTGCGGCAGAACAGAGTCAACAGCAGCAGTTACAGCCGGGGAAGGCCACTTCGCGACGCACGCTTCGAATCGCTTCAAATCGCCAAGTAACTCCATGCCTCGACGCATCCAAGCGAGCTCCGTGCCACGAGCTTCTACCTGTACCTGCACATGTAAACTATGTGGGTGTCAGTACTCAACTGTACTGGTGGAATGAGCTCCTCGTCCACCTATACAAAATCGACACGTTCCTTTACTTTGTGCAGCTTAGTCCTCTTTGTATTGTCTTTCTACTCTTGCCTTAGGATATATTTTAGGACCGACGCCTCGGCCTATTTTTTGTCTCTAGACCATCCCGTGCTTGCAACAACAACGTCGACTCAACAACGTTAACCTATCAAGTCGTGCTTGCCTTTCGGCCAAAATCAGAGATGCAACTACGCAATAAGACTACATTCCCGTATGACCGTGCTACAAACCCTTGGTGAGGCCATGCCTCGCAACTCAATGAGACTCAATCATATCGCCGCCTCGCGGCCCTTCGCTTCAATCACCAACTGACCCAATCAGGACTTGTGGACTAAATGTCACTCGACCGACTTTGCCTTACGGTATCTCCTGACTTAAACGCAAGACGACTCAATCATAACTATGCAACTTATATGCCGAAAACATAAGACTCGATGCCACATCTCGTGCCGAAGCACGTCGCCTACGTTGCAACCAAATCTTAGGCCCAACATTTTGTTCAAACTATACACAGACATTCAACTCGACTCCTTGATATAGTGCACTCAATACTCGACTCAATCCAAAGGCACACTCGCGGATTGCCGCCCGTGCCGACCCATCTATATGAATTGCTCACTAACATCACAAGCTATCATGGACTATAGCCTTGCTATTCGACGACCCTTTCAACGCAAGTAGCTAGCCCTGCTGAAAGTTTCTGAATAACCCGAGCGGTTCATCCAGCTACGGCTATACCTGTTTTCCTCCGGAACAACGCGGTCCCATGGCGCCCAGAGTTGCCGCTCGTGGAAACTCCTCCTTGTCGACAAGTTGTCCAATGACCATGCAAGACTCGACTCGAACTGATGTCTCACACAGTCATTCCTCTTCCAATGTTACCATCTCTTTCAAACCAATATCAAGAGTTCTATCATTTGAGACCCCTCGATGACCCACGGTCACGAGCATTCTTTCTATGTTACCATATCATTTCATTCAACTCAAAGCCTTTTCGATAGTCCTTTCTCCAAAACTCATTAAATCAACCGTGGTTCATGCCTTAACACTAAGTCGTGCATCGTGCCTCAAACCGACTTATGATCTACGCGACGCTATCGCCCTAGTCATACTTTATATGATGGGCCTTGAGACTGTAAGACTATGTGTTTATACCCAACCGTAGACTCGTAGGACCGTGCTTGCTACCACTCCGATAGCCTAACATAACTTGCCTGACTTAAACGCACAATGACTCGATGAGCAAAGGCTGCGTCAATCCTCGCATAGCGGAAACGGGCCGTGCATGCATTCGACTTCTGAACGACCAAGTCATTTGGGTGCCTAGACTTATATCATAAGCCGTGCAACGCAACTTAACTCATGGGGCAAGCCAAGGCTACGCCAAGCCTTGGACGATAGGACCGTGCATGCTTTATGAAGCATTCATACGGGTGACGCCTATGACTTAGGCTACGTTCATAACTTCGTCTACTCAACCAACATTCCTTCTCCCAAGCCACGGGACGAAGGATCGAGTGTCATTTTCAAAGCACTCCGTGCACCAACTCTAAGCCGACAGTTGGACCTTTCCATATTCTATCTCAATTCGACCCGTCGGGATTACTCCCTTTAGCTATGTGGATTCATCTCTTTTATTATTAAGCCTACTTGTGCAAGTTAAAGGCATGCGATTTATTATGTAAAGGCAAAGATGAGGCGAGTTCACCGAAACTACCCTACCTGAGCGAACGGTCGCCTCGACCGAGCGATGTCTTCGAGCAGCTGTTGTAAGGCTAAGCCCGAACGCCGTCGGCGTTCCTATTCCTCCGATTGACTGAGCGGGACGGGGCACTACATCATACACCACTCAGAAAAAGTTTCGTCCTCGAAACTAACTGAGTACACTTACTCATCGACTTATCACTCGAATGTTCAACGACTCTCGCGTATATTTTCTCTATACATTTCTTAAATCCGAGCCACGCTCATGCAGCCCTCAATCCGTTCTTCAAAATTTACGATCTCAAAATCCTTGACACTTCTCAATCCTCAAGTCTCACTTGAATTCAATATATCACTTAGCTTGGATCGTGCACACATTCCAGGCGTCCCCGAAATACATGCATTTCAACCAAGCCTTGTGATAGTGAATCCAATTCCACCTATCGATCCATCCACTCAATCCTAAAAATCAATCCTACCGATGCTAACTCTCGCAACATAGACATTTCGCCTAGCCGCTAGGCAATCTCTTTAGGCTAAAGTCAATTGTCAGTATTGGAATCACAGTTCCCAAACAACGATAACAATACTGACCCCATCCTAAGGTCAAACCAAGTTGATAGTACAGGGTTTTCTACCCAAGCTCGCATCACTCCGACTTCTAAACTTCGAGCATAGATTTCCTACACACATCCTGACATTCGTCGCACGGGGTCCGAGTCATTCAGCAAAGCCATCCTACGACAACAAGCGTCCAATCCTTGACATGAACATATCGCTCGTCCAACAAGCAACTTGCATAGTCTATCTCTTCAAACACGTCCGACATAATCTGTCTATCAATCCTTCCAAGTCAAACACGCTAGAACACAATTTATCGCTAAGCCATAATTCATATTTCATACTCCCTAAGTCATTTATCCTAATTTACGAAATCGATCACAAGGTCATCTGACTTAACAATATGTTGCATCCCGATCTCATGCGAGTCAGATTATCCATGGTGGGCACGAATCACCATGCACGCTCCCGCAAGATAATCATTCTCATCGGGATGTAACTCTTGTTCGAGTCTAGACTAATTCATTCTCGATGCGCAAATTGGACCTACTCAATCCTCAAGTTTATTTTATTCATCAATCAATCCTAACATCCTCAATTTTCCTTCGCATCAAACCGACAAGTCGAGACAATCAAAGTTGTCGTATCCTGATTTTCCGAGTTCGATCATTCCCGCGACATAAATCACCATTGTCACGACCCGCACCCTGATTAGGGGCACGAGCACGTGGTTACGTCCAGCCTACGCCACAGAATCGGTGGTAGAACATTATATATAAGGTCTATAAATACTACGACTAAACAGTATAAAGGTACTTGTACAGTATATACACTCCGAATGGAGGTGACATAGTAATACAGTCTCAATCACAAAATAAAACTAAGGTAGATAGCATGGAAAGGAAATATGATAGATGAAAATAGGAAATAAGTTCAAGATCCAACACAAGCCCAGAGATATACACAACATCACAGAGTCATAGAATATAATATAAAATACTACAGTCTGAAAGTACTAGCTGGATCGTAGTCCCGGCAAACCTAACTAAGCTACACTACTCTGGGTGTGCAAAGTCTAGTGGCTCTACTATCAGGCTACGGTCCTGGTCTACTCCATCTAACTCGACCCCATAATAGGTCGGGCAATCTGCCTCAGAGTCATCTGTAATATATCAACGGTATCCTGTCAGGAAAATGAGCAAGTACAAACACTAACAGTAGTTCCATATGAATTGACAAATTCTATAAGAGACAGTATAATGAAATACAAGACAAAGATATAGGATGACTTGGAAACTATTCGAAAGCCGAGTTACAACCCTTAAACCAAACAAGGACCGGTGTTGTAACCCTTCTCCCGAACAGAACTTAGTCTCCAATCAAGGTATAGCATAAAGACATGTAGAACATGTGAGTAAATGAATATCATAGCATGATGAGAAAAGTACTAAAAGTAGAACTGAGCAGGATATAAGACACGATAAATAAATATAAAATGTGCCTTAAATTATTAGAGCGATATGTGATCGGCTTTAGGTAAGTAACAAAACAGGTTATCCACTTGGCCCGACAATCACACAAAAATCTCTGGAAAGGGTCATGCCGACCAACCTGGGTAACAAACACACAGAGGAATCTGCTACACCCTACGTGAGGTGAGAGTGGCACAAGCATAATAGTGACAGGAGGCTTTGATCACATAACCCCTAATAATTTCCCCATCCCCGAATAGTATCACGGATCCGGACATGGCACGTCATGACACGGGATTCAAAAGCAGGGGGCCATCCCACTCCCAAATCGATGTCTATATAAGTACAAGACATACGAAATATCACGTACCAATATACCAAGAAAATCTAGGAATAACATCTCATGACAGGATCCGACGTATACTAGTCCATAAACCATCATGTCGGGAATCATGTAAGATACTACAACTGAATAGGATATAGTAGATATGAAGACAATAAAAACAATCAGTAAATGTACTCGCCTACGGTCCTGAGCTGTCAAATGGGGTCGATGCTCAGACTGATGCCACAAACCTAAAGATGAGATATATATAAGCTAATTAGGGTTCAACAGTGTTAGGCAGGATTATATAGTATAAGCTATGTAATCTAGGTCAAATCTCAGTCCAACTAAGTTAAACTAGGTCACAGGAAGTCAAACCATGTCAAACTAGGTCAAACTAGGCTAATGTTGACTAACAGTTGACTTTTGGTCAACTGGTCAACCTGGTCAAGTTCTAGACATTTCTAGGTCAAGTGTTGACTGATAGTTGACTTTTGGTCAAAGCAGTCAAACTTGGTCAACCGAGGTCAAAACTAGCCTAAGCATACTATTCCTAATATTTACCTACCAAGATACCATATATCTTGGTCAAACAGGATCAACTCTAATCTAAGAATTAAAATATCAAGTTGTACCTTGTTATTCGTACATCGAAACCTACGACACGCAAATCGAGATAAGATAATCAACGGTAAGGTTAATAATCTTATCACAGTGATCCACATGATCATCTTGCCAATTTTAGCGATGTGAGATCACTGGAATCGACTGATCCCAGTTTCGTTGTACTAATTTCGAAATACGAACTTAATAAGAATTAATTATAATAAAAGGTAATATACAGAGAAAATATCTACAAACATTGTCGGATGATGAAACAAACATCACCAACGTGTCCAGAATGGTCAAATTAGCTAGGATAGCCTATTCATAAGTCCAATTTGGACACAGGGGCAAAAAGGTAATTTCGGGTCAAAACGGTGTCCGTGTCGGACCCACTTTGTACCAAAAATGTGCAAGAATACTAGTCTACTAAACCTAACAAATTATATGTTCACGAATCCAGAATGACGATACGAACTCAACGGTATATCCAAAATTGGATTCTGATGAGCCAGCGTCAAAAAGTCCCGCTGACCGGGACTGTGGGGCCCGTTTTGCACCGAAATGCGTGCCAAGGCCCACGTCCTCTAAATCTAACAATTCTTACATGAAAACGTGCCAGAACGATGCCATGAGTCTACTGGTGGTGTCAGAAATTGAATTCGGAGTCCCGGGTTCAAAAATAGAAATTAACAACTTGGAAATTACGAATTCGGACGGCCAACTTTGGCATCGAATTCAACCAAACAAACATGCTCAAAATGAAACAAAACTGGAGGGGTAGGAAGAGGGTTATACCAGCTGCACATAGGAACTAGTGGCACGCCAGACGGAGCTACGATGGAGGAGATACGAACCAACGAAGTTGGCTCCGTAAAACTGTCCAAAAATAACACAATTTAAACGGTCAACTTGGTGGCCGGTTTTGATGTATCAAACGATAAATTAACAGACAAAAATTGAGGAGAGTGAAGAGCTATATACCGAGATTGAGACAGAGCAAAGAAATTGCCGATCCAACGGTCGGATTTCTCAGAAATCGTGCATAAAGTTGCTGCAACAAAACACCATTTCAACTCCGTTTCTGAGCTCGTCACGACGGGAACTAGTGCCAAACGCACGAATCGCCTCCGATACACGTCGGAGAGGGGAGCGGTGGCCACGGGGCCTACCTGGAGGGGTGCCCGGCTAAGGGAGTCCGGCCACGGCGGCCATGGCCGCCAGCGGCGATGCTGCACCGCGCGGCCAGGGGCGCGCTGCTGCTGCGCTGCCATGCTGTACTGCGCTGCAGTTGCTGTCGACTGCTGCTGCTACAACCTGCGGTGGTGCGGTGGCGGGGCTGCAAGACGACGGAGAGAAAGGAGGAGGAGGAAGGGAGAGGGCTGTGGAGGAGGCTGGTGGTTCGGTGGGGTGATGGTGTTGTGATGAGGGGGAGAAGATATTGGTGATGGTGTTGTGATGGAAAAGAGAAGATGATGGTGATGGTGTTGGATGAGCTCGGGAAGGGAGGAGCTGGGGTTGGCTGGTGATGGAGAATAGGAGCTCCGGGTGGAGGCTGTGAGGATGATGATGGTGGTTCGGCCATAATGGGAGGAGGGAAAAGAATGGGTTGTTGCTAAAAGAAAGAGAGAGAGAGAATTAATTGGGAGGAGAGAGAAAGATATACTCTACCTAGTTTTTAGGGCGGACAAATAGGAGGGGTGTGTGAGTTTGTTGCTATATTGGAAATATAGGGTTGGGATTGGTAGAGAGGAATCCAATAGCTAGGATTTAAATAGGGATTAGATTATTTCTTTAGGGATTTAATCCAAGGGGTTTCTCCATTAAATATTTAAAATGGATAAACTAGATATTTGATATTTGCAAAAAAATGAGTGTGAAGATATTCATGAGGGGGCAACAGGAAGTTTGGGTTGGGTTCGGTTGAGCCGGGTCGGGTCAGAATCGGACATGGTGCAATAATTGAATTTAAATAGGTATTTATGATCATAGGTAAATAAGTAACATGTGGGGGCTCAAATGAATGGGACACAACTGTCATGCGAGTAGTACGCTTCATGTGGGCCATTTCCATATTTGGGGTTGACAGGTTGGATTGATGTCGGGTCCCGAAATTAAATTGGAAGTAAGGTCACAAATTACGGTAGATAATTAATTAGCCTAAATTGACCCAAAAGTTGTGCGAAGTAAATGAAGCACAAGATGGTGTGTCTGAGTGGGACACGAAGGTCATGGGTGAAGAGCGTCTCGAGTAGATCATGCATGAGGAGTTGGTTTCAAGAAAATGACTAGTCTGGTGCTCCTAAATTAAAAGTCACGGTAACGTTCTTATGAGGATCAAGGAAAAGAGTGGAAAATCAATTAATAATTAATCAACGACCAATGGTCTAAATTGACCTGAAGTTGTGCGAAGCGAAAAGAGTACAAAGAAACAAGCTTGGATGGGACATGATATATCAACATGAAGGTAATCATGTCCACTACAAAACTCATGAAGAAGGTTTCTAGAAATGAACATCCCTGACACTCCAAATATCAAAGGCACGAAAAAGTACATTTAATCAAATAATAATATCTATTGCAAATAATTGATTTATAAAATTGAAAAAATAAGCCCTAAATTCAGGGAGCTTACAACCATGTCAGCGGTCACACGAAACAATCGTCCCAAATTCGACGCAACGCATGTACGAGGCTGGAGTTGCGCTCGCACAAGATAAGAATGTCGACGCTGTGGTTATCTGCGCAAACATCAAGACACGATCACTTTTACCCAACATTCATCTCAATCAAAATCCTAAGTACAGCATCCAACCGAATAATAGCACTTGCACGATCGTCATTCACCGAGTCAGAGTACCCCCGAATTATCGCATATCATCTTTGATACGCCTCAATACCATCGACGATATACATAACCTGACGATCTTCGTTTGCAACGAATTCTGAGTCGTACGAATGATACTATCGTCCGACTGGATAATCTCCTCGACATTCAATTCAAGTTTGATCATTATCCCTCGAATTTGATCATTATCCCTCAAATCATTCACAACATCAATTTTCTCAAACCAATTTCACGTATTGTTTATCCGTTTATCTTAAATCATCGACCAACGTATTTCCTCAATTCGTATCATTTCTTGCTAACTCAAATCATTGAGCAACATTCAATCCAATCCTTAGAGTCATTGCATAACTTCAAAATTCAATTTTTCATGCACGCTATCTATCTGTCGTGTTAACTTTTTCTATACGATTCACCTATCGATTTCTTTTGATCGAGTCATCCATTTGTACACCCTAACTTTTTCTCGATTCGATTTTACCTACTCAATCATTCTCGTATTTCATACTTCGCACAATCCTCAATCCCGTGCACGTTCCGTACGCGTCCATTTCTAGGTTGTTCGAATCAACACGTCAAACTTCAAGACTAAACTTATTCAATGATACTTAATCTAAGGCTTTACACACATGTGATGCCTGCTGATAGACTCACTGACACCCCACATCCTCAATCAATCGATTGACATCTCTAAAGCTATCGCATACACCACTCAGGGATGAAGTCATTTGATAAATCCTCAAAACTATCATTCAAATCAAAATCGACTTCTTCAAACTTTCTGTTCGAACTATTCCTCGAATTTCAAGCACGCTCACCTATATCGCACCGACGTTATCGTCGTTCGATAGAACCCCTATCGATAGTCATCCTCCGTTACTCAATCAAGTCCAACTCATTCTCGCTCGAAACATTACGAATCTCGCACTCGACTCTTCTAAGGTCGATGCAACTTTGGTGTATATGCCCAGCCCGACTTAGCCAACCGTGCTTATGCGAACCAACTTTTTGTTTTGTTGTCAAAAACTGTTCTTCTATATCTTACAAAATAGATAGACTTATTATATGGACATCCCGTGGGACATTTGAGAGAGAGCGTACCAACGATATCAACTTTACGGAAGCAACAATTCAGAGTTTACGAAAACAACAGAGTTAAAGAATTCAATCAAAAGTTCAAGGACGTAAAGCCGTGCTCTGATACCATTATGTCACGCCCCGCTCCCGTAGGAGCGATCGTCCTCGCTAAGGCATGATGCCGCACGAGCCTGGATTGCCCTCAGGCAAGGTGGGTTCCATAACGGCCGATTTCAGCGGCTGCGACGGGGTCGTCGCACAGAAGTCCCATGCAGAGACATTGGATAATAGCAGCAAAATTTGAAGCAAAACACAAGTCATTGCAAAACACTCTTTTATTGATATTGAAACAAAGGTTACAATGGGACGCAAGGCCAAGATTACAAGTCTCTCAAGCTCACTCAAGCTCACATTACAAGTCACTCAGCTCTCTCTCATCTCTCAATACATGTCTTGAGCCAACGGATGCTTTGGGGACGCGACGTCCATAAATTATGTCCTGTATAAGTCTTGACTCCATGCGACCGTACACTTCGAATCGCTAAGGAATTCCATGCCTCGACGCATCCAAGCAAGCTTCGCGCCACGAGCTTCTACATGTGCCTGCACATGTAAACTATGTGGGTGTCAGTACTCAACTTTACTGGTGGAATGAGCTCCTCGTCCACCCATACAAAACCGACACGTTCATTTACTTTGTGCAGCTTAGTCCCCTTTGTATTGTCTTTCTACTCTTGCCTTAGGATCAGTTTTAGGACTGACGCCTCGGCCTATTTTGTGTCTCTAGACCATCTCGTGCTTGCAACAATAAGTCGACTCAACAACGTTAACCTATCAAGCCGTGCTTGCCTTTCAGCCAAAATCAGAGATGTAACTACGCGATAAGACTCTATTCTCGTGTGACCGTGCTACAAACCCTTGTTGAGGCCGTACCTCGCAACTCAATGAGACTCAATCATATCGCCGCCTCGCGGGTCTTCGATTCAATCACCAACTGACCCAATCAGGACTTGTGGACTAAATGTCACTCGACCGACTTTGCCTTACGGCATCTCCTGACTTAAACAAAAGACGACTCAATCATAACTATGCAACTTATATACTGACAACATAAGACTCGACGCTACATCTCGTGTTGAAGCACGTCGCCTACGTTGCAACCAAATCTTAGGCCCAATATTGTGTTCAAACTATACACACACATTCAACTCGACTCCTTGATATAGTGCACTCAATACTCGACTCAATCCAAAGGCACACTCGCGGATTGCCGCCTGTGCCGACCCATCTATATGAATTGGTCACTAACATCACAAGCTATCATGGACTATAGCCTTGCTATTCGGTGACCCTTTCAACGCAAGTAGCTAGCCCCGCTGAAAGTTCCCGAATAACCGTAGCGGTTCGTCCAGCTACGGCTATACCTGTTTCCTTCCGAAACGACGCGGTCCCATGGCACCCAGGGTTGCCGCTCGTAGAAACTCCTTCTTGTCGATAAGTTGTCCAATGACCATGGAAGACTCGACTCGAACTGACGTCTCACACAGTCATTCCTCTTCCAATGTTACCATCTCTTTCAAACCAATATCAAGACTTCTATCATTTGAGACCCCTCGACGACCCACGGTCGTGAGCATTCTCTCCATGTTACCATATCATTTCATTCAACTTAATGCCTATTCGATATTCCTTTCTCCAAAACTCATTAAATCAACCGTGGTTCATGCCTTAACACTAAGTCGTGTATCGTGCCTCAAACCGATTTTTGGTCTATGTGATGCTATCGCCTAAGTCATACTTTATATGACAGGCCTTGAGACCGTAAGACTATGTTGTTATACCCAACTGTAGACTCGTAGGACCGTGCTTGCTACCACTCCGATAGCCTAACATAACTTTCCTGACTTAAACGCACAACGACTCGACGAACAAAGGCTGCGTCAAGCCTCGTATTGCGGAAACGGGCTGCGCATGCGTTCGACTTCTGAACGACCAAGTCATTTGGGTGCCTAGATTTATATCATAAGCCGTACAACGCAACTTAACTCATGGGGCAAGCCAAGGCTATGCCAAGCCTTGGACGATAGGACCGTCCATGCTTTATGAAGCATTCATGCGGGCGACGCCTATGACTTAGGCTACGTTCATAACTTCGCCTACTCAACCAACATTCCTTCTCCCAAGCCACGGGACGAAGGATCGATTGTCATTTTCAAAGCACTCCGTGCACCAACTCTAAGCCGACCGTTGGACCTTTCCATATTCTATATCAATTCGACCCGTCGGGATTACTCCCTTTTGCTATGTGGATTCGTCTCTTTTATTATTAAGCCTACTTTTGTAAGTTGAAAATATGCGATTTATTATGTGAAGGCAAAGATGAGGCGAGTTCACCGAAACTACCCCACCTAAGCGAGCGGTCGTCTCAACCGAGCGATGTCTTCGAGCAGCCGTTATATGGCTAAGTCCAAACGCCGTCGGCGTTCCTATTCCTCCGATTGACTGAGCGGGACGGGGCACTACATGAAGGTTCATATTCGTATTTTGTGTGCGTATCCATGATTCTACCGTATCCAGTCTTGCTCGTGTCCATAGCAGTGTTGTGCTAATGTTCGTGTTGCTTGTGCTCAACTTTGCGTTCATGATGATTGCTGAGGGTTCGTGTCCATTCTTACTTGGCTTGGATCATGTCCAAGGCTCTGTATTTATTCGTGTAGTGTTTGTGTACATGACCAACTTGATGGAGTCGTGCTGATGTAGTCGACTGGAACTAAAATCTTAACAGGGGCAGAGTTCTGTTTAGCAATCAATTGATTCATATTTACTATTCGATTTGGTTGTAGATTTAATAATTTGATTTCTATATTTTTGTAGAGTTCTATATAAATTTCTGGTGTTGATGGGATTTTATTGAGTATTTCTTTTGTTTGGGGTCTGACAGTAGAGGAGATTCAAATCTAACCTAGCCGTTATGTTTAAATGCTATTATTAGATGTTTCAAGTTAAGCTAGATATGTGAGTTGGGAATTTTGTGGAATCCTTGAAGAGTTCATATGTGGTTTAGCACTGGCATACAAAGCCAGAATTCGGCTACATTTGAAGCAAATTCTGTTTTCTTTGATTATGTGCATGTGCAGGTTTCAAATTTGAATGTGTCTGAACTTGATGAGTCTCTTTAAATTTAGTTATGAGGTTGTGTTCTTGAAAGGATTGGGGGGTCTGATTTGGTATTAATGTGCAGGAGCAAGATTAATTAGAGGTTTAGGTATTAAATAGTGTTCAGAAGTTGTGTGGGTGATATGCACTGAACCCGTAATTCAATTATGGGCATTATCAATTGATCTCCATTATAGTAGCATCTTTTCTTGTGATGTTACATAAATACCTAGAGAATTATGATGTTATTTTATAGCTTAAAGAATTATTTTAAGCAATGATGAGTAGTAATATTATAGACAAGTACGTTTAAAACCATTTAGTAAACTATCTTCTTATCCTTAAATCATCTTAAAATATTGATAATCATATAAGTGGAAGCTAATGAATCTATTAGTTAAACCTCTAAGAGAAAAAGATTAGCATTGATAATTTAACTCTAACCAACTTGTACTAAAATCAGGAGGACATCCAGCTTTACTATCCACTTTTGATCACCCTGAGCAAGGCAAGTACTTTTCTATAGTTTTTGTGCATTTACATATCTTGTACCTTTTTTGTGACATGTCATGACACGATATCTTGTACCGTTGTACTTTCATGTTCTTATACTTACTTGTGTAGGGAGGGGAAATACACTAGCTATGTGACCAAACCCCGGTTACTATATTCATGTAGATAGCTTAGGCCTCGCATCGTGCACGCGGGTCCTAAGCCGTACCGATATTCATGTACTCCTGTACATGTTCCTTTACTCACCCCAGCCGGTCACATAGGCTAGTTGTATTTCAAATATTTAACAAATGTCATGTCTTGTACTTCAGGTTCATGGTTACATTCCTGTACTTATATTCCAGTACTTTCATGTTCTTTCCTGTACTTTGTATTTCATGTTCTCCTGTACTCATTTCCATATCATGATATTCTTGTTCATTACCTAGAACTGTACTTTGCTTCGCTCCTGACTAGGATATGTTGCAGGTGAGATGGAGGCATTGTGTGACACCTATTATGGCCGTGGGCCTATAGATGCAGTAGAGCCAGCTGGAGTTGCTCTGGACTTAGAGGCTGAGGAAGCCTAGTATCTTACCCTTAGCAGTTTATATTCTATTGTACTTTAGACTATCAGACTTTACTTTTCTTTTAGCTGGACGAATGTAATAACTCTTAGACATGTACTTTGATTCTGGGATTCGCTTATATAGATGTTGTGGTTTATATTTGTAACACCCAGTTTTCCAGATGAGGATAATTTTGAAATTTTATAATTATAATTATTATTTAATGATATTTATTTCATATTATGATTTTAGTGATTTTTAAATTATTTTAAACTATTTAAATTCATGACTTGTGGTTTTGACGTTTTGCTAGTAAAACCCTAGAGACTGTTTGACCTAGAGCCTAACCATGTGATTATGATATTTTAATATCATTTTTGGCCTAAGGATATTTTTGCATTTGACCTCTTTGAATTATTTTGATATCATTTTATTATTTATGATATTGTTTTGGGGTTATTTGAGTCGGGTTCGAATTTCAACTTAATCCGACTTGAAACGGGGACCCGGGGGTAGTTTGACTCTAGTAGGACCCACACACTAGTTAGGCATGGCCCACATGATATTAAATTTAGTCCACATGATAGAAATATTTTAGTTAGAGGTTAGACTAATTATTATGGATAAGGTTAGTGTGATTAGAGACTTTAGAATGACTAATTTAGCCCCAACCAATTACCCCTTTCCTAATACTCATAGAATAGGTTAGTGGGGGCATTTTGGACCTTTCCATAATAGGACAAATAGCCTCATATGGCCAGCCACTTTGGAAGAGGATAGGCTCAAGTTCATTTCATTATTCTCATCCACACTCTCTCTCTTGTTCTTCCCCAAATTCCTAGAGAGCAATTCCTAGCAATTTATCCACCAAATCCTTCCATTTTGCCACCAAATCTTCTTCTTTCCTTCTCCATTCTAGCCAAGGAGGATGCTACCCAAGTTTGGGAGTATTCGGAGCTCGTTCGTGTCCTTTTGGAATCTCTACGTGTCGGTGTCGCTCCGGGAAGGCTTCTCTTCGATTCGATCTACCGGGAGGTATAAATCCCTTCTCCTTTTCATTTTCTCATGCATATAGGTCTATTTTGAACCCATAGGAATGACCCCCATGGTTACATCTCCATTTGTGTCCATTTCGTGTCTATTTGGAGGTCGTAGGAGTGTCCTTTGTGTTGTGGTTGTGTCCATGTGGAAAAATTCCAAATTTGGACACACTATGTGTTGTTGTTATGTATGAATGAATTATTACATGTTTAATCTCATATTTTTGTATTGGAGATGTGTTCTATAGTGTCTCATATATATATATTAGTATAGAGAGTGAGTTCTTGATATATTATGTTATATACTTGTGTTCTTTTGTCTCAAACTACCCAAATCCGTCATAATTTTTATCCACGTTTTTAATTTCAGCCCTAACTTAGAAATGTCATAACTTCTAGCTCAAAGCTCGGTTTAATCTTCCGTTTTTTTTAAAAGAAGCGTATTGAAGTTAGCTTTCCAAAAACATGTATTAATAGGCCTAATTCTTTTTGTAACTTTCTATAGAATTATTTGAGTGTCAGTTATATGAAAGACAAACGCGTTCTCGGTGTTTTCGCGATTCCGAGAGTTTCCGGAAACGAAAATGCGATCCGTTTGAAGTTTTGGAAAGCTAACACATAGATCTATAATATACTTTAATCCTAGATTTTAATTCATGCTGAGATGGTACAATATTGATTATTAGTAGGAGTTACTATTCGGCATATGCATTTTGTGCACCCTTGTGTGTAATATAATGTTCTATTTGATTTTAACCCATGTTAATGTATATACATTATGTAATTAAATAGAGAATACAAGCATGAGTAAATGTTTAAATAAATAATGTATGAGGTGTAAGTATCCTATCTAATGTAAGCATGTATAAGTATGGCTTGTAATGAATATGTAGGTTCTATAGTATGTAATGTATGGTGCATATAGTGGTGCAAGAGAATAAATGAATGATGAATGAATGCAAGCATGAATGTAATGTAATAATAGATGGAATATATGTAGCCTTGTTAGGAATAAAACTGGAATTTAGTTTTGTTTCACTAAATAAGAGATACATGAGAACTCATATATGTGAATGTTAACTTCCTATTGACACTTTGCTACACAACTGTCATGCCTCACTATCACTCCACACATAATGCACACTACACTATATAACCCTCACACCCTCACTCATTGACACTCTCACTCACACATTGCCTAACACTCATTCCATGATAACACACATGTTCTTGTGCACTTTCATGACACACACACACCCATGAACACATACACATGCTCTTCTCTCTCTCTCTCTCTCTCTATATATATATATATATATATATATATATATATACTATACATGGCTAAATGTGTTAATGTGGTAAATAGAGTTTTCCTATAGTTATATATACATATATGTGATATAGGGCCTAGTGTTGAATTCTCTTTTCATGTACACCTCCATGTTCACACACACACATAGCTTTACATATTAGCTTCCTTTCTCTTATGTATAATATTGAATGTGATGGCTTGTGTTTGGCTTGTATAGCCTTGTGATTGGTGTGTGATTGCTAGACTAGGCTTGGTTAGGCCAAGTGAGACTTATTAGACTTGTTGGGCTAGGATTTGACCTAGTTGACCTAGTTTGACTAGTCTAGTTGACTGGAGTTGACCAAGTGTTGACTTTAGTCTAGTTTGACCTAGACAGCATGCAGATGCATTGTAGATTATATTTATCATTCCCTGTGTACATCTTGACTTGTGTTGCTCTAACTAGGAGTCAGGTACCTCATCTTGGACAGTATATTTACTTCAGACATTCAGATACGAGGCGAGTACATTTTCTGACCGTTTCATACTTGTCTGGATTTATATTCTTGCTCTAGATTACTGTACTTGATGCTGACACGATCATTATCACGGATTGGTACTATACGGATCTTCTTCTGAGATGTTATCTCCTTGTATTCACTAAATACATATTGTAATATACGTTTCACTTACATATTGTATTTATTGAATATCCATATCCTTGTATACTCCTTGTGCATATTGTACTCTCAGTATCACATGAGTCCCAGGGATAGACCATTGTACAACTATTGTATAACATTGTACATCTATTGTATAATATTGTACATCCATTGTATAATATTGTACATCCATTGTATAATATTGTACATCTATTATATAATATTGTACATCTATTGTATAATATTGTACACTATTGTGCAAGATAACGTAACCGGAGTAGATCCTTGTGTATTGATTTGGAGAGGGGGTGTAGAATTGGTTATGTAATCAAATCCTATTGTACAACATTGTATAACTATTGTATATGTCTATTGTACACCCATGTACAATGGAGTTACCATTGCATTTTTCTAGACCGTTTACATAACCATATTGTACTCTAAATCACAGTAGGCTTACAGTTCTTATTTATCATATTTAGATATTTTCTGTTATCAAATCTCTACTGTTTTTCATATACTTTTTACTTTCAGCGTTTCATGTACCTTACTCTATTGCATGCTTTATATTTTCTAACATGATATGAACTGCGTGAGATGTTTTGTGCTCGCTTCCGTCCTGACTGGACCTGTTAAAATTTTTACAGAGGATGATGAGACACCCTGCACCCTTACTTGGAGTTTGCCTAGTTGACACTCGCGACCTGGACCCCAGGGGAGGTTCAGGCAGCTGCTGAGGACGATACCTTGCTTAGTATAGATAGTTTAGACTGTTTTCCTTTTATGTTTAGTTGTTTTTCTTGATTCAGAGTTTGTATATTGTAGAGATGTTGAGACTTGTATTTTATTTTTTTTGTACCTCGGTTGAGGATTCTCTTATCTATTTTATCGTGCCATATTCTATCTCTAGATTGTGATTGAGTTGTACCTCTGTGTTGGCCTCCTTATGGAGAGCATTCATATTATGTTAGTTATAGTTCATGACCTAGAACAGCGTTCTACCGCCGACACTGCGGCGTAGGCTGGGCGTTGTTACGCTCTCGTACCCTCACAGTGGGTGCGGGTCGTGACACATTTTTAGTGGTGGCCCATGCAGGTCGAGTTTATGTAGTGGTATTCGAACTAGAGTATCACTACAGCCTGCAGCAGGATTAGGATTATTTTTAGAGGTACTCAATCACATTAGGAAAACTCTTAATCAGATTCCTTTGTCTAAAATTGTTGCTTATTGACTTCCCTTGAATATAAACTGTCCTCCTTTGAATTTTTGCTTCATTCTCAGAAATTGCTCCTTGTTTAGGTCTGTTTTCATGATGGTTATGAAGACAGGATCTCATCACTTCGGTTCGGGGGATACTATCGAGAGGCTGTCCACCTCTCGTCCTGTTCATCAGGGCCTCGAGACCGCAGCTCCTGTTGTGCCGACTTAGGTTGGCGTATCTGCTACATTGGAGGTGCATCTCTATCTGTACAGAGATTTTCTCCCATCATTTTTGATTTCTCTCAGCAGCGGTGATTCATACAGCATCAGCAGCAGACCAGGGGAAACCAGCAGGGCGAGCTATCGTCAGGACAGTCAAGGATGCACAGACCATTGGAGAGCTTGCTGCAAGTTCCGTTCTTCTCAATTCCATTTCCGGAATTGTCTTTTATAACTACCTTGAAATCCGATTCCATCTGTTCCTTGCTGATTTATTAAGTTTGTCATGTTGTTCTTTTGTTATGATATTTTTCTTCAGAATCGTATGGGCTAGGTCACCTAAATCATGGGATCTAGGAACTTCGATAGTTGTGTTAGTTGGCATAGTGTGGACATGTAGTCAGATTTCAGATGTATTTCTTGGGTATGGGAATTTAAGGTTTTCGTCGTCGCATGCGACTATACGAAAATTTTAAATACCATGAACCTAGAGGTACGTACCTTAGTCAAGGACTCTGTGATTATCGTAGCCTTGCTCACTAGCATGATGAAGACTCTGGACAACATGATTTTGGACAGACACATATGATTAGCAGATTGTATCTTGAGAAGGTTTAAAACATCATACCCTTTTTGTTGTTATAAATGACTTAGGAGTAGGGGTATTTAGATTGTAGAGCTTGTTCATAGGTAGTTCCTTCATAGTATATAGATATGGTGATTTGTAGAGTGTCTGTACCCTAGAGGTGATAGTTAGCATTGGTGCTAGAATAGTAACCCATTGCAAATAATTCTCTGTTATTATGATACCAACCAGTTACGTATAGGATGTTAGTATGCCATACAACCTTGATGATTATTTATTGTTTTCCTTTACCCTTCCAATAAGGCACCCAGTAACCAGAGCCTGTCCTTGAGCATAGTTGTAGTTTCACCTAGGACTAAGAGGTCTATATATATAGATGATATACTTAGGATATATGTGATGGGTTGTTGTTCTTGAGCATATATATATATATATGGTATTTGGGATTGGTGTGCTTAGCTTGTGGGTAATTAGTTATGGGTGACTTGATAGGATTTGGAAGTTAAGAGCTAGTCTATTATAGAGTTTTCTTTGCTAATCCCTAGTTGCCAACACTAGGTATCTAGCATAGGTAAAAGTCCTAAAAAGTTGACCAGCTGATGACCAAGTACTAGGATGTTGAGGAAATTGACTAGTGATTGACCCTTGTCTATGTTCGGCCTAGAAAAGGGTGCCATCATCTTAATTTCGAGGACGAAATTTTTATAAGGTGGGTAGGATTGTAACATCCAGTTTTCCAGATGAGGGTAATTTTGAAATTTTATAATTATAATTATTATTTAATGATATTTATTTCATATTATGATTTTTAGTGATTTTTAAATTATTTTAAACTATTAAAATTCATGACTTGTGGTTTTGACGTTTTGCTAGTGAAACCCTAGAGACTGTTTGACCTAGAGCCTAACCATGTGATTATGATATTTTAATGTCATTTTTGGCCTAAGGATATTTTTGCATTTGACCTTTTTGAATTATTTTGATATCATTTTATTATTTATGATATTGTTTTGGGGTTATTTGAGTCGGGTTCGAATTTCAACTCAATCCGACTTGAAACGGAGACCCGGGGGTAGTTTGACTCTAGTGGGACCTACACACTAGTTAGGCATGGCCCACTTGTAAATATCATGTGAAGGGCACATGACATAAAATAGATTTTCTTAACACTTATAACCGTTGGAAAAAAATATTAGGCCTTATCGATTTTAAAGTTTGTTATTTTATATTTATACTAACGGTTTTTATTATTTTCTAACGGTTTTCTATCGTTAGAAAATTATAAAGGTAAAAAACCGTTAGGATTTGAAAAAATTATGTGTTAGGAAAACTATGTTTTGGTGTAGTGTATAGATTAAATAAGTTATTATTAATCTTAACATTCATGCCAAAATGGAAAAAAAGATGTCGTAAATAAGTTATTCTTAATCTTAACATCATGCTGGGTAAAAAAAAGCTGTCAATTACGGCGCGTAAATGCATGCCTTAAATAAAACATCATTCACGGCGTGCTGAGGAACGCCGTAATTAAGATCTCATTCACGGCACACAAGAACGCATGCCGTAAATAACTTAACATTTAAGGCATGCAAAAACGAATGTCGTAATTAAGTTACCATTCACGGCGCAGAAAAATACGTACCGTAAATGCGTTTGCAATTACGGCATGCAGGTAAAACACGCCGTAAAAAACACAAAAATTGACTCTTTTATGGCACACAGAATTGCATGCTGTAAAAGAGGGTCATTTACGGCGCACAGGCAAAGCGTGCCGTAAATTGTGCGTTGTAAATGATCATTTTTCTTGTAGTGTCTAGATTGTGATTGAGTTGTACCTCTGTATTGGCCTCCTTATGGAGAGCATTCATATTATGTTAGTTATAGTTCATGACCTAGAACAGCGTTCTACTTGCCGACACTGCGGCGTAGGCTGGGCGTTGTTACGCTCTCGTACCCTCACAGTGGGTGCGGGTCGTGACAATATTCATTTATGTCTGGACTTGTAGTTTTCTTAGAGATTGGTACAGCTTACTTCATCGTGTCCAACGATGAAAGCTGGGCGTGTCCGACTCGTATCCGATTATTCGGAAGCGGGTCGTGACAAGCACCAAGGAATGCCAGATGCAATACATGGCTCCAAAGCATGTAGGGGATCGATAATAGAGTGGTATTCACGGAAGAAGACATGGTCGAGCCTGCAGACTATTGGAAGTAGTCAATAATACTATATGTGCTTGGCAATAGACCGTTCTATTGTCAGATATGAGCATATACGGCTAGAGTATGGTGACCGAAAGGGTCGATGGAGTTCGTCGCTCGGGAAAATGGTTTTTGTCTAGTGAATTTTGGGATGAAAGAAGATATGGAAAAAATTCTACAGGGCGGACCATGGACGTTTGACGGCAG
Source organism: Iris pallida (assembly GCA_029216955.1). Classification (NCBI taxonomy): domain Eukaryota; kingdom Viridiplantae; phylum Streptophyta; class Magnoliopsida; order Asparagales; family Iridaceae; genus Iris; species Iris pallida. The sequence continues at coordinate 115,319 of JANAVB010020461.1, forward strand.
ATTGATTATCACGAAGGAGTGGTCACCGAGCACACACTGTAAGAAGGAAGTATTACACACGGTGTCGGTTTGGATTCAGTTCCTGGATCTACCCGTTCGTTGCTGGAGTATCCCTATTGACGAAGCTAACTAGTATGATAGGCAAGCCAATCAAGGCAGGCGATAATACTACTGCAAGAGATAGAATAGGATAAGCAATAGTATTCATTGAGATCACGGCAGGTAGGCCATTGCCTAGTCGGCTGGAATACAAAGTGCACACCAGGGAAGTGTATCACCAATAAGTCGAATACGAGTTGCTACCACCAGCGTGCCAAAAGTGACGGTACTTTGGACACTCTATGAAGGAATGCAACATGGTGCGGGATACTCAAGCACAACATAAGGTACAAGAAAAAGAAAAAGAAGAGGGAGATGACATATCTAATCCGAAGCAGGATGACAACGAGATGCATAGATGTCACGACCCGATCCCAATATACTTGGTCAAGTCGGATCATGCCCAACCTGCACCGTTGTGAGACGGCGGCAGTAAGCTGTATCAAGCAGTAGTAACATAAGCAGATAATTCTAAAATGCGAGAATAAAAAAATATTTATTTAAACTTTAAATTTAAAGCTAAATATCTATATGAAACAAACACACAAGCAAGTAAATATTTAGTTATTACAACTGTTCTTTATTACAACTAAAAAGTAGGAAAGCTAAGCAACGGGCACAACTAGAAATCTTGGACTCCCTGGTCAGGTTCGGCTACCTCTTCAGAACTTGGATCGGGGCCGTAGTAGGAACTAAAGAAAAGTTTCTTCGCAATCACCTAAAATATTGGTCTCCAGTCAGAAGGGAAGCAATAACATATATCCATATCCAGCATTCTAAAAAATAATAAATGATGTAAGGGCAGTTTAAAAGCAATATTATATTTTTCTAAATAATAATTAAGAAAATATCAAGGCAATGAATCTCAAGAGCTACAATGTTGCAATCTACAATGATTTAATAGTGATTTAAGCATATAGCAGATCTATGACCGACTGGTAGATTCAATGTGTATACTAATACACTACTAAAATACCCCACTTTACCGACGGATGTTTAGCGACGGATGGATTCCGTCGCTAATAGCGACCAGTTTCCGACGTCTTAGCGACGGATTAGCGGCAGACAACATAACATAATTTTTCCAATTTTAAATGTAAAAATTTGTCGGGTTTCCGTCGCTCAGTCGACGAACGTTAGCGACGGATTCTTTTGTCGTCGCTTGTTCGTCGCAAATGTTGGCGGCAAAATCTTTAAAACATTGGCGGGAACTTTAGCGACTAACTGGCGACGGATATATCCGTCGGAAAACTGCTTTTAATTGGCGACGGTTGAGCGACTGATTTATTCCGTCGCTATTCCGTCGCTAAGTTCTGTGCCCTAACTTAAATTGAACCGACGGGGGGGAATTTTTCATTCCCCCCAAAACTCTCTTCTCTCTCGCGGCTCTCTCTCTCTCGCGCGCGGCTCTATCTCTCGCGCGGCTCTCTCTCTCTCTCTCTTACCAGGTATATCTCTCTCTCTCTCTCTCCTCTCTCTCTCTCTCTCTAATTTTTGGTTTTGGGCCGGGGGGGGGAGTGGGGGGGGGGGTCGGCTTCGCGGGGGGTGGAGAGGGCGGGGGGGGTGGTGAATTGGGTCAGGGGGTCGGGGGGTGTAGGGAATGGGGGCAGGGGGTGGGGGGGTGGGGGGTGAGGGTCGGGGGGTCGGGGGGGTGGGGAATGGGGGCAGGAGGGTCGGGGGGTGGGGGGTGGAGAGGGCAGGGGGGTCGGGGGGGGGTGGAGATGGCAGGGGGGGGGGGGTGGGGGGTCGGGGGGGTGGAGATGGCAGGGGTCGGGGGGTGGGGGGGGGGGGGTCGGGAATGGGGGCAGGGGGGTCGGGGGGCGGGGGGTGGAGAGGGCAGGGGTCAGGGGGGTGGGGAATGGGGGCAGGGGGGTCGGGGGGGGTGGGTAATGGAGATTGATGGTTTCAGTTTTGACACTTATTCCTAGTATATTCACATAACTTATCATTTGGTATATGTGTTTAGTGTTATATATGAGTATTATGTGATTTTGCTTCGATGGGGAGCTTGTGGACTGTTTTAGAGTTTGATAGGTGGACTGTTTTGGACTATATTGTGTGTATGTGTGTGTGTGTGTTCATAGCTTTGATTTGAGTGTCATGGCAGTAACATAGTAGAGGGGGGAACGAAATTGTATTATGAGTGTGTCTCTATTATTTTGTATGTGTGTGTGTTGAAGAGAAGGAAATTATACAGATGAGTGAAGTAGAGGGGAACTTCACTGTGTGTAGTGTGCAATACACACAGGTACAAGGGGTCTTAGCCCCTGTGCAGCAGGAATTGTCCTGTAAGCGACTAGTAGCAGGCCCTTCCTGCCTTTGCACAGCAGAGCAGACAGGGGACCTGCAGCAGCAAAAAAGCATGGATAGAGGGAGGGAATGAAAGAGAAACAACAACTGATAGGGGTAGTGGTCCCTGTGAATGGTTGCACTTGAGGTAGAGGGGAACACGCAGATACTTGTATAGGTGTATCCACCTAATATGGTGTGTGCACCTACATTAGCAGTGGTAACAGGGAGTTATATTTGGCTGTCTATACAAGAATCCCCTGCATATAATAGCAGAAAGAGCATCGGAAGAGAGGGGACTTAGCAGGCATGTGTGTCTTGTGTGTGTCATATGTGTGTTAGAGAGGAACGTGAAAAGGGAATATAGAGTGATGTGTGTGTGGAAGTATATGTGTATGTGCTTGGTGTGTAGGTTGTGATCACCATGGTGTGTGTGCAGAGAAAGGAATTTAGTATACATATTTCAGTCCCAAGTCTTTACTGTACAGTCCCTATTATTAAGTTTTAGTGTAGAATGAACCTTACCTGTGTCAGTCCTTGTTCGAGTTATATGACACGCATAAGTTGTTTCAGTCTCTCTAATGTCCAGTCCATTAATTTTCATCTTTATGTCCAGTCCCTTAACTATTTATGTATCAAATATTATATTGTGTCAGTATATTTGTAACTTAATGTTCAGTTCATTTATAACTTCATGATCAGTCCCTACTCCCTATTGGTTCAGTCCCTTACCTGCAAATATATCAGTCCCAAAGGAATTTCATATCCTTACATCAGTTGACAGTATAGTCCAGTTCCTTGTAAGCTTTATTTCAGTCCTCGTATAACCTTCCTTTGTATCAGTCAAGGGGTAATGAAGGGCGGATTTGCATTTGATTCGAACTTGGTTAATGTTAAACTGTCATTACAAAATCGGGAATTGATTTCCTTCTTTAGACTGAGATTCGAATGAGGAATGGTATGTGAAATGTGGACTGAGAATTAACTTCATTTCCTTAATAGTTGATATTGATTCATCCCTTTTAGACTGATTTGAAGATTGATCCTATTCTTATGTTTAGTTTGTCTTACGATACAGATTTTCACATCCAAATTGAGGATGAGTCGTTATTTTGTTGATCGTACATGGATGTACAAACGGCAACACGAGAGTAGAATTGGTGTGAGTGACGATTTTCAGGCAGGCGTGGAAGTATTTCTTAATTATGCAATGAGCAAAGCTCAGTACATGGACGGTAACAAAATTAAGTGTCCATGTGTTAAATGTCACAATAGACGTTACGAAGAAGTGGTGACTGTGAGAGATCATTTGACCCGTAAGGGTTTCGTACGTAATTACGGCCTGTGGTCATCGCAAGGTGAACTATATTCGGAAAGACAGGCTGCGGAAGCTGCTACTTATGCTTTTGATGATAATGCTGCAACGGATGTCATCGAAGACCACGGATGCTCTGTTGATTATGGAGATCTGCAGAACCTTGCACGAGATAGGTGTATGATGCGGCAGGGCCTAATTTTGATCCGGAGGATCCTAATCCCGAGGCGAAGGAGTTCTATGACATGTTTCAGGACGCAGATACTTCTCTATATCCTGGTTGTGAGACTCATTCCGCACTGTCAGTGACGATGCGGTTGTTGAACATAAAGTCTGATTTTAACTTGCCACAAGCTTGCTATAATCGGATCACAGAAGTAATCAAGGAGGTGTTACCGAAGGAATCAAAAGAGCTACCAAAAAACTTCTACAAGTCAAAGATGATGGTCCGACAACTGGGACTGGGGTACGAGAAGATAGATTGTTGTCGCAACGGGTGCATGTTGTACTACAAAGAGAATTGCGTATCAGAAAGTTGCAGCTTCTGTAATGCGGATCGTTACAAGCCAGTACAGGGAAAAGGAAAGTCGACTAGAAAACGACGTCCTTACAAGTATATGCATTACTTGTCGATCACGAAGCGCTTGCAGAGGATGTATATGTCTCTAAATACAGCAGAACACATGACGTGGCACAGCGAAGAACGCATAAAGGACGAAGGAGAATTGTCACATCCTTCGGATGGAGAGGCGTGGAAACATTTTGATTTGTGTCATCCAGATTTTGCTGCAGAGCCTAGAAATGTACGCCTGGCGCTATGTGCTGATGGCTTCGCCCCTTTCGGACAGTCGGGATCTCAGTACTCATGCTGGCCGGTCATTCTTACCCCTTACAATCTGCCACCATGGATGTGTATGAAGACTCCTTATATGTTTCTGACAGCTATCATACCCGGTCCTAAAAATCCGACGAAGAACATCGATATATATTTACAGCCGTTGGTGGATGAGCTAAAACAGCTGTGGGAGATCGGCGTCACGACTTATGATATTTCCAGGAAACAGAACTTTCAGATGAGAGCTTCACTCATGTGGACAATCAATGATTTTCCAGCATACGGTATGCTGTCGGGATGGAGTACGCACGGCAACATGTCTTGTCCGATATGCATGGAAAATAGTAAGGCGTTCCGCCTTAGGCATGGAGGAAAAACTTCTTCTTTGACTGTCACCGTCAATTTCTGCCCGCGACCCATCCTTGGAGAAAGAATAAGGACGCGTTCAGATATGGAAAACAAGAATTTTCTCAACCTCCACCCAGATTTTTGGGATACGATATTTGGGAAGCTGTAAAGGAATTGCCCACCGCAATGGAAGATCCATCGAACCATCGTGTCGAGGGGTTCGGACAAAGCCATAACTGGACCAAACGGAGTATCTTCTGGGACTTGCCTTATTGGAAAGATAATCTTATAAGGCATAATCTTGATGTCATGCATATCGAAAAGAACGTGTTCGATAATGTCTTCAATACCGTCATGGATATTAAAGGAAAGACGAAGGACAATCCAAAAGCAAGACAAGACATAGCCGAGATATGCAAGCGTCCTCATCTGAACTTGATACAAAGGGGTGCTGGTGGACAATTAAGTAAGCCTATAGCGCCATACACATTGAGCAAGGAAGATAGATTAATAATCTGCAAGTGGATATCTAATTTAAGATTTCCCGACGGCTATGTTTCGAATTTGTCTAGATGCGTTGATCTCAATGAACGCAAGCTAACGGGAATGAAGAGTCACGACTGCCACGTGTTTATGGAAAGATTACTGCCCATTGCTTTGAGAGAGTTGTTGCCTTCTGCTGTATGGGTTCCGTTGGCCGAGCTGTCTACATTCTTCAGGGATATCTGTTCAACTAAGCTGACGGTGCAACATATGGTACAACTTGAGGAGAAGATTGTCTTAACAATCTGCAAGTTAGAGAAAATATTTCCACCGGGTTTTTCGACAGCATGGAGCATCTACCGATTCATCTAGCATACGAAGCCCGTGTCGGTGCATCTGTTCATTATCGATGGATGTACCCCTTTGAAAGGTAAATAAAAACCGATATATTTAAGTGAAATTTAAGTGGATTTTACAATTCATTATTAATTCTCAAGATAATTTGTCTCTTTAGGTACCTACACCATCTAAAGAAGAAAGTTGGCAACAAGGCTCATATAGAGGCTTCGATATGCGAATCATATCTTATCGAGGAGGTGTCAAATTTTTGCTCCATTTATTTCGATACTCATGTCGAGACAAATCGAAATAGACCTCAAAGGAATGAAGAAGACGTTGAGGATGGAGGTATATTCAATTTAAGGGGCAAGCCTATTGGGGCTAGTAAGAAACGGTGGTTGACCGACGATGAGTATGATACCGCTCACCGATATGTCTTGTTAAATTGTGACATACAAGAAGTGAGAGATTTGGAGAAGTAAGTGACTACGCCTCGTTATAATCTCTAATTTGGTGAATTAAGTGACTACACTTATTTTTATTCTCTCTAACAGTGTATTTAGAGGTGAAGTCAAAATGAGGACACCATATATTACAGATGAGGGACTTCAAAGAGAGGTTGATTGTACCTTTCCGTCCTGGTTTCGTAAATACGTAAGTAACTGAGATAATATGTTATGCGGCTACCATTAAAATATATGCAGCTAAAATATTTAAATTATCAATACATGTTTACAGGTTTTATTGCCTGAAACAACACATAAATGAGAGCATTCGTTATTTGGCATTGGGACCGAAGAAGCATGCAAAGACTTTGTCAGGCTATGTCATTAATGGCTTCAAGTTTAAGTCAACTCAGCATGCTATAAATGCCGAATTTCTCAATGACGGCTTCGATACCAAGAATTCTGGTGTTTGCATAAGAGGCACCATCTATGACGACGAGCCGAACTTTGACTATTATGGAGTGCTTCGGGAGATTGTAGATTTACAATATAGTGGCCCATATGATATGCATATTGTGATGTTCAAATGTGAGTGGTTCGATACGAGACCAAATATCGGTTGGAGAATCGATAAACAATTTGGATTCGTCGATATAAATCATCGCAGGAGGTATAGAGGGTCCGACACGTTTGCGATAGCAAGTCAGGCTGTTCAAGTCTACTATACAAGCTACCCAAGGCGTCGTAGAGATCGATTTGACTGGTGGGCAGTATGCAAGATTAAATCTAGAAATACATTCAACGTTGGAGACCCAGCATACCAAGAGGACCAGATCGAGAAGCCCCAATACATGGGACAACAGTCGGATACCATGGACGTGGAAGATGTCGATATACCTCATGCTGAGGAAAATAGAGGGAAGGAAGAGGTTGATATACAAGACTTAGCTGTCAACCAGGGGAGAAAGAGGCGTCTTGTCCCAAGTATTGAGCCTGAACAAGAAGTAGAAGAAGAAGAAGAAGAAGAAGAAGAAGAGGATGAGGATGAGGATGAGGATGATGATACAGATGAAGTCGACGATGAGGATGATGATATAGATGAAGTCGACGATGAGAATGAGGATGAGAACGATGACGATGACGATGAGGACGAGGACGATAACGATGATTAGATTAAATATCGGTATATATTAGAAGCACTTACAACTAACTTAGTGAATTCAGTTTAGACGGACACATTCTTATTTCAGTTTATGGTTTTGTCGTTCGATCATCTACTTATTGTATTTTCTTTTTACAGATGGCACTCTTAGTTCTCATTGTCTTGACGGCACTCGCCGCCCTGCTGGTATATATTTTAGTTCAGTTTATATTATTACTTCTATATTGTTAATTATATTTATGTGTTCTATTTACAGGTCATGGTCACTACCACTCGTGCTGGTGGTAGCCGTGGTGGTGCTGGTGGTGGCGGTACTGGCCGTGGTGGGCGTGGTGGTAGCGGTGGCCGTGGACGTGATGGTAGCGGCCGTGGACGTGATGGTAGCGGTCGTGGTGGTAGCGGTCGTGGTCGCCTTCCACATACCCCGGATATAGAGTCCTCCGATCCCGACCTGGAGAGCCGGCCACAGACTCTTCCCGCCGTCGATCTATCTCTGCGACCCATCCTTCATCTTCATCGAGGCCTGAGACTCCATCCGCTAGCGGATCCGTTCCGCCCCCGGATGCACCAGCGGGTACACCATCAGTTACTGCAGGGTGGGCTCCGGAGTACCCCGGATTCAGCTTCATCCTGCTACCGGTGAGTACATCCGCGGAGCCGCGGATCCTCCGACGCCTCCAGAGAGGCCGATAGGCGAGAACCGACGCGAGCTATGGCCCGCGGGTGATACGTAAGTAAATTTAAGTTAATTTATTAAATTTGTTTCATTTATTCAAGTTAATAATCCGGTCTTTGCTTCTTTGTAGGTTTTTCCCGTTTGATGCTGCCCGGATACTCGGGCAAATTATCCGGGAAAACTACCATGGCCCTTACCTCAATTTTTCTGAGGTGCCTCAGAACATGCAGTACGTCTGGCTCGAGGAGATGAAGGTATATATATATCTTTTGGTTAATTATTAATTACTTTAATCCACTAATTTTTTAATTACGTGATAATTTTATTTGTATGTCAGACGACGTTCTGGTGGCCCCCCCATCGCGAGGAGTTGATTCGCAAGGCCTACAAAGCCGCCGCGGGAAGAAGATATGGGATGCGGTGTACGACGTTCGTACGGCGCATTCGAGGAAGAAGTGGCTCCGGGAGGAGTACTACGAGCAGATGTTGGATAAGATGAATACTGCTCAGTACAGGGAGAAATCAGAGAAAGCGAAGGCGAGCAGACAGGTCGCTGCTCTGCATACAGGAGGTTCAAAGCCCCACGCAGCGACGCGTGCAGATTTGGTGAGATACCGCAAATTCATTTCACTATTAAATTCGGTACTATTAATATACGTAGTTAATTAAATTCGACGTATTTCGTATGCAGGCACGACAGGCGGTAAAGGAGGGAAGAGAGCCGGAGTCGGTCACCGCCTACGATGTATTCCTGCATACACACAAGAGGCGGGCAGACGGGAGCTTCGTCGACGCGAGGGCCCAGGCGACTGATGTAAGTAATTACGTTTATGAGTTATATTAGAAATATAATTATTGTTAACTTAATTAGGTGAACGTAGGATTCAAATTATAACTTAGGGAAACATAGGATTTAGATTATAACTTAGGAAAACTTATAGTATAAACACATTCATTGGATAGGCTGCATATCGTGAGGCCCTTAGTCAGATTGAGCCCCCTGCCGAGGTTGTCGGCGAAACGACGCCCACCCAGACGCCCTCTTCTATGGCCGCTCGCTACGACGACGTGTTCGTAGAGTCTGTCGGCGGCTTTAATAAAGGGAAAGTCTACGGCGTAGGTTCCATGGCGGCGTCGTTGCAGGGCGGACTCCCAGATATCCACCGCCCCGCCTCCTCCCGCGCCCCCGTCGGACGATATGAGGCGGCAGCTTGCGACTCTCACCTCCGATATGTCGGAAATGCGGAGTCTAATGTCGGATGTGCTGGAGCGCCTTCCGCATCCTTCTTCTGCTCCCGGTCCAGATCCGTCTGCTCCCGGTCCGTCTAGTGCGGTTGCCGGTCCTTCCGACCCTGGACGTTATTCATTTGACCGTTCTGCCGAGGTCCGCCTGGTACCGGATATGCGCTCATTGGGCTCATGGACATGATGTCGGCAGAGCAGCTCCGCAACCTTCCAGAGCATGTGTGTCCCAGGTGCCGGCGTACATGGTGGAAGAGTACATCCGCCGGGCCGAACGACGACCCCCCCCATCTCAATGATTTGTATTGTTTTTGGATATTTGTACTGTTTTTGGATTTTGAATTTTGGATATTTTGGAAGCGTACATGAATGTTTGGATATTATGAATTTGTGTTTGGATATTTCTGTTTGATATTGGATATTATGAATTTGGATATTTGTTGATCGTACATGGATTATTGGATATTGGATATTGGATATTTCTGTTTGATATTGGATATTGGATATTGGATATTGGATATTGGAGATTTGGTGAAATAGAATGTTTCTGTAATTTTTTTTTCTTAATGTTGCATTTAGCGACGGACTAGCGACTAACTAGCGACGGATATTTGCAGTTACCGACGGACTAGCGACGGGATTTCCGTCGCTAACTGGGTGATATAAATATTTTGCAGTTAGCGACAACCTAGCGGCTACCTAGCGACGGCAAATCCGTCGCTAACTGGGTGATATAAATTTGCAGGTAGCGACGTACTAGCGACCAACTAGCGACGAAATTTCCGTCGCTAACTGGGCACAATTAATATTAGCGACGGAATGTCGACTACCTGGCGACGGTAAATTCGTCGACATGGTTCTGGAAATATGGTTGGTTTCCAGAGACTTAGCGACGATAGCTTGTCGCTACTCCGTCGCTAATCTGCGAGGATGACGACGGACTAGCGACGACTTAGCGACCCATTATCCGTCGACATGGTTCTGGAAATATGAAAGCTTTCCAGAACCAGGCCGACGCCCTTCCCATCGCTAAGCCGTCGCTAAAACGTCGCGATTAACGACGGAATGGCGACGGAATAGCGACTGATTTTGCGTATCAGGAACCTCTCTGATACGCTTTTACCGACCTATTTACGACGGCTTAGCGACGGATATTTTAAATTATATGGCATGTAAACAGACGAGAACAAGTCGCTAATCCGTCGCTAATCCGTTGAAAGTCAGCCGTCGGTAATCCGTCGCTAGTCCGTCGGTTAATCATTTGTCCGACGGCTTAGCGACGGACAAATTATAGCGACGACGTTTTTCCCGACGGCTATTTTCATCAAATATCCGTCGCTAAGCCGTCGGTAATTCATGTTACCGACGACGAGCGACGGATGTGTCCGTCGCTAAAGCTGGTTTTTTTGGTAGTGATATTTTGGCCAAATGCTAGTATACGATACGACTCAACCCCCTGTGCAATAGGGGTTAGCACGAGAGAGGCAATAATAGTAATATGGCTTTGGTCACATTTGCTATACTACTCCCCAATTTCCGAGTCAATGAGTCAATCAAACAATCAATTTGGGGTCCAAGAGGGATCCTGTGAATCAGTGTCGACAAAAATACATCGTCCTACTGAATTGTAAAACCTCTAAATTTTACTATTTTTTTAAAAATAAATTTGGTACTTTTTTTATTTGTATTTATACGTCGCGTAGTTGTATTGTACGTCGCGCGCAAAATTTTGTTTTTCGTAATTGCTCGACGAGAGCGAATATGTGCGAGCGTACGTATTTTTAGAAAAATATTTTTCTATTTTTATAGTTTCAAATAATATATAATAATTATTCTTGCTATCGTACCAAAAATTTCTAAGTTTGTTATTTAATTATAAAAGCCTTTCATTTATAACAGTTATTAATAATAAATAATATTCTTCATGCATACATATATATTTCATAAATTTTATTAGTTTATAATATAATTTTTGAAATATAAATTAATAGAAAATTTGAAAGTGTATCTAAGTTATTACTTATGAAAATTTAAATTAAGATTTAATTATTTAATTTAGCTAGAATTTTCTATGTATAAATTCTAATTAGATTTGGATTTGGGTTGGATTTGGATTTGATTTGTTTTAAAACAAATGTGACAATTATCTAAAAGGGGATTTAAACCTCCCTAATCCCTATCCAACAGAGAATTTCTACCTCCTATATAAGGAGAGGTACTCATCCATAAATTTCTACTACAAGAATATTGTGCATCGTGTCTGTGTCATATTTTATCCACTAATAGCTCCAATACATATATAATGGTTTTCGATACCGTGTCCGACAAACTCGGACACACCGCTCCGCCATCACCACCTCTCCTTCATATCAAACTCCGTACCACGCAGTAGCTTCCATCCGACTCCTACGCCACCACCGCGGCAACCAACACCACCACCCTCGCCGTCATCAGCACCCCGACGCCATCACCATTATCTGCCCCAAACTCTATAACACTGTACTCCGTTCTCGGGCCGCATCCGCCGATCGCCGCAACCATCGACACCACCGCACCATCAGGAACCCCTCACTCCTACGACCACTACCGCCACCCACCGGAGACACCCAAATCTGCCACCACCATCTCACCACCACCAAAATTAAACAAACCAAAACCACTTACCTTTACCACTGGACCAGCTTTTCGCAGTAGCTGCGACCACCAGCGATCGCCGCGTCAAGCACAGCGTGGGCCGTCCTCTCGATCTCCTCCGTCGGTCGTGCAGGTGACCCCGCCCCTATCGCCGCCACCGCGGGGCGAGCGTCCGCCCTCACGCGCCGCACCACGCTCTTCCTTCTCCGGCCGCCTGTGCGCCGAGCTCCCTCCGTCGTCGTCCTCGATCAGCACGGAGGCGCCAGCCCGCCGTGTGCAGGAGCCGCTGCCACCATACGCCTGCTCCGTCGCAGCGCCGTCGGCGACAGCGTCTTGCCGCACCGCGCTGCCGCGTTCTCCGCCCCACTGACTTTCCTCTCCGCCGATCGAGCCTCTCCCGAGGCCCCTCAGTACGTTTCCCCTCTCCTCTTCTCAACTACTCTCTCTCCACTCCCTTTCTTTCTTTCATCCTTACTTCCTTCTAAAAGAACAGCAGACATGCTGTTTTATTATATTATTATTATTATTATTATTATTATTATTATCATTATTGTTATTAGTATTAGTATTATTATTATTATTATTATTATTATATTATTATTATTATTATTATTATTATTATTATTGTTGTTGTTGTTGTTGTTGCATATATAAGTATACTTTGTTAAAAGGTTTATTAATAACTATTATTATCTTTAATATTGTGTTGCATTAAACAAATAAATATATAATAAATTCTAAATTTTGGTAACAAAAGTATATTTGTGCTTGACTATGTATGTAATTTCAAAACTGATTTCAGAATGTAAATATTTTACTATATTATTGACATTTTAAAATATAGTCTTCGACCTAAATCCTACTTTGATTAAAAATGGATTCTCTCCCTAAAACGATTTTTAGAATAATTTGACTAAGTATAAATATAGCTTCCTACTTCAAATATTATTTTGATAGAACTTAGAGTTAGCCCAAAAACTAATTTTTTAAAGCATAGTTTTTCTAAAATTTATTTTAATAATAAAATCTAGTTTCATATATTATAGGTATTTCTAAAACATAACATAGGTACTTATTTTTGCAAATTCTTTTATGTTATTATCGATGATCGTGACTGATCATATTTCTATTTTTTCGTAAATTCCTCCCCCTAAACATAGACCGTGGCTATTGGACAATCAAGACTTGTCGGATCATCGCACCACACCAGACGATACACCAGGCAAGATATCTTACCATAATTTACTATTTAATTAGTTTGCATTTTATTTATTGCATATCACTGTGTATTTATTTCCAGTTCTTTTAATTGTGCCATTATTACAGTTCCTGATCTGCTGCTCAGTGATATTAGCTGTATTTTGTTATTATCCTTGGATTGCATATGGACCTAGAGTAAGGGACTACCACTAGTTTAGTGCATTACATTAACTTTGACACTAATGTGTCACGAGATGTGTGAGTTGTGAGTAGCATATAGCATCCGGACTTACGTGTTGGCTGATCACTGATACGTATAGGACGTGCGTTAGGTCTAACTGTCAATAGTAGTATGTTAGAAAACTTGACGGTTAGTAGTGTTACATGGTCGTGGATGCGACATGATAGGTACATTGGGGGAAGAACATTTCCTTGTCGTATGGGCTTCAATTGCACTTTTCTTGTAACCCGAAGCTCCGCTGGAGATACGGGTATAATTAGCCTCTCAGGTTGGCCACTATCATTTTTGAACGTCATGCGCTTAGGTCACTGGTGCCCAAGTGGGGACTATACCAGATCCATTTACAGCCAGGGCTCATGCGACGAAAGATTTATTCTTAACTGCATGTTCACTTTAGTATGGTTAGGTTACCTTATTGGTGTCTTGTCACTTACTTTTATTTGTGGCATATTTTATATTCAGCATTTATGTGGCATGTTCTTTGTGTATCTTGTTACGTCCCTCTGAGGACCTGGTGATCTCTTCAGGTGTGTGCCTTCGTGATGTTTTCGCAGGTGCTCTAGCCAAGGCCATGTTTACTCTCTTCTTCCGAGGTGATTACGCTTGGATCGCCTTCGCATCGCTCGACAAATTCATTTGTTATGTATTTCTTCTCCTTTCTAGTTGGTAGTAGATTTGTCTCCGCCCAACGAATGTATACATGACAATTCATGAGTTGATTTATAAATTCTTTTTTCTTATTTATGGATGAGATTAGTATCGTGGTTTATATTTTACAGCTTATGTATACATACGATGGTTCTATATATTGGAGTATACTTCGTATGTATGCAGCTGGCATGATTACGTTTTAGTCCTTCTATTTCTGGGACTGGGGCATTACATATTTTTGTGGTAGCCCATACAGGTCTAGTTTATCACTTCGGTTACGTTACTGTACCGATGTGAGCCTGCATATAGGATTAGAGTCTAGAATCTCATCCACAAGCTTGACCTCCTTCCTTGTTTCAAGTTTCGAACTCTCGTTACCACTCTTGATTTGCATCCTGCTTGAACTCTTTCTACCTTAAATTCTTATTTTTCGTGCTTAGTGACAGTTAGGAAGGTGACCACTATTATATGCTCATAGGTCAAACCCATGGCTAGAAGATTACATTGACAATTAGTATGCATTGGGGTCTTATTTGAGTTATAAAGACATTTTCCTAAAAGTATGATCTTAAGGATTAGCTAATTTCAAGTTGGATAGTAGCATATTATCGCCTTCACAAGATAGTAGAATTATATTTGATATTACAAGATGGTATACACAAGAGGATAGCTAGATCGAGAAAACAAATTGATTTGATTTTGAAGGTCTTTGAAAATATTTATAAAATATTGAAGTATAGCTATACATCTTTGGATGGATATAAATTTGATTTGAAAAGGATCTTAAATTTTTAAATTGAAGTATGATTTACGATTGACCAAACTTTGAGGACGATTGATAAATTTTGGTTAAATATTTTCTTGAATTAAATTGTGTTATATGATCTATAAAGTTATTTAGATAATTAGATTTCGAGTTTAAAGCCTTAAATTATGGATTTTTTTTGAAAAAAAGGGGGGGAAGAAGATGAAGGGATTTTTGGCTTTTGAAGGTTTTAGAATAGTTGTGACTTATTGGAAGTTTAGGTATAAATTTTGAAAGATATAGAATCAATCCGAGGATTAATTTTAAATGCTAGATTTTTGTTTGAATCACGATTGATAAGATTATTTAAAACTTGATCTTACTTTTTGGGGTTGATTGTAATATGCTAAGAGTTATCTCGAGGTTATTCGAAAAATTTTAGATTTTTGTTTAGTTATGATTTTATGGAAGTAAAAAAAAGGGAGTTGACGACTGATAGGATTATTTGAATATTGACTTTTATTACAAGAAGGGGAAAAGTTATTAGTGATATGATGAAAAGTTATTTTAGATTGATTAAAGGAATTTACATTTTAAGTTATGATTATGTTGGACGATTTAGAATGAATAGAAATTATGGTAGATTTTTTTTGAGAATTTTTGTGAAGGCTCGAGTTCAAGAAGTTAGACTTATAATGGTAGACAACCAAGATAGCCATAAGGAGATAGAGTAGTCCATATTAGTGACATATCACCCATGGCCATGATAGCTGTAAATACTCAAGTATAGTTAGTCATCTACTAAACTATGTGATCATATCTCAACCTTGACCCACTTGACCTTCCCTCAAATCCAGATCTTTTATCATCTAATTATTTGAAACTTAGAAATGATTAGAATCATTTCCTCGACCATACCCTTATCTATGAGACTATTTTCTCTCTAGAAGCTGTGTCCCTAACTTATTTTATCTTGATCTACGAGATTTCCTAAATTATCTTTATTTCGTGCTTCAACCTTTTATTTTTGTGCATTAATTAGTACCTTATGAAAACTCACTTTCTATTTTGATCATTTGGTGTTCCCTATCGTGACTTTGATATTTGGAGCACAACACTAGACTTTTCCTTCCAATAAATTCCATATGCAAGATCTAGACAAGTCCACATTCATGTAGATGTACCATGTCCCACTAAAACACGACCCCTTGTACTCTATTTTTATGATGCGACTTTCGAGTCAAAATGGCTAGCTATAAACCCTACCATGATAACATTGTCCTTCTTGACTTCATTTAGAGACCAAAAACTTGACTCAAACCTTTCGACCCAATGTATGATTGTGATCTACTAAAATTTCTAAATGCTTAATTTGTGTTTTATCTCAATTTCTTTACCCTTGTCCTTTTATTTCATGTCTTATCTTGTTTACTTAGACCCATACCACCTTTTACTCTCCATGCAACATTAACAACCCTACTTTCTCCCTTCCGATTAAATTGCTTCACCCGTATTTCGCTACGATTCCTCCATAGTTTATGCAACCTTGTTCCGTTTATGATTCTCTTATGTAAAGATGAACTTTGACCATGACATCCCTCGGTTAGTAGAGGTTAGATTAGAAAACTCATCGAGGAGAATAGTGGTATAATTAATTAATGTGACTGAATATGCATAAGTAGAATTTTGTGGCAAAATTGAGAAAGGTGCTATCATTTCTCAAAGGAGACAAATCGGTTCTTCAAGGTAAACCCATTATTGAGAAATTTTTATGAGATGATAAGTAGGATGTTGATGTAGTAGATCTCGAAGCTACCCAATATTAAAAGGTGGAAATTCTTGATATCCTAAGGAAAGATTTTTATGATGATTACGAATATAAAGTTTCATGACTAAGATAGAGTTGATTGCTCCGACTAATTGAGTTATTAAATTTAAATTTTAAAGAGATTATGAGGTCAAAATTTAGTTTGAACCAAAATTATATATAGATATGATGGAAGAAGAAGAATCTAGAATCCTTGAATTCAAAACTTTGGTACTTATTGAAATTTATATTGTAAGATATAGGAATTGAGAATATATTTTAAGGAATATAAATTTTGTGAGTTAATCTTAAGGAAATAAAGAAGAAAAAGAAAGTGTCCTAAAAAAATTAAAGTTTTATGGAATATGAATATTGAGAAAAAATCGAAGCTTTTGAAGATTTATTACTAATAAAAACCATAGTGATTACTCGAAGATCATGATGATATTTAAACGTGACCCGAATATGGAATTAGTAGGCTTAGGATGAGATAGAGGAAGTTATTAAAAATATTTGAAATTATGGTGATTCTAGGATTGATGGCAGTATGACCAAATTAGACACAAAGGATGTCATGCGCATAATCATTACAAAACTACACCTTTGATTTATTCTTTTAAGTTATCAAATTGTCAATTTCGTTGAATGTCGTTTCTTCTCCTCGTCTAATGAACTAACTCGTGATTTCTCATCCTTAAACTCTTTCTATCTCCTGAAGCCTACCTACCCTAATTTTTCCTAAATTTCGAGAACGGATTTTTTAAGTTGGATAGGATGTAAAACTCATAAATTTCTACTATTTTTTTAAAATAAATTTGGTATTAATTTTTTTTATTTTGTATTTGTACGTCGCGTAGTTGTATTATACGTCGCGCACGAAATTTTATTTTTCGTAATTGCTCGACGAGTGCACATATGTGCGAGCGTACATATTTTTAGAAAAACGTTTTTCTATTTTTATAGTTTCAAAATAATATATATAATAATTATTCTTGCTATCGTACCAAAAATTTCTAAGTTTGTTATTTTAATTATAAAAGCCTTTCATTTATAACAGTTATTAATATAAATAATATTCTTCATGCATACATATATATTTCATATTTTATTAGTTTATAATATAATTTTTGAAATTATAAATTAATAGAAAATTTGTAAGTGTATCTAAGTTATTATTTATGAAAATTTAAATTAAGATTTAATTATTTAATTTAGCTAGAATTTTCTATGTATAAAATCTAAGTGGATTTGGATTTGGATTTGGATTGGAGTTGGATTTGATTTGTTTTAAAACATATGTGACAATTATCTAAAAAGGGATTTAAACCTCCTAATACCTATCCAACTGGGAATTCCTACCTCCTATATAAGGAGAGGTACTCATCCATAAATTTCTACTACAAGAATACTGTGCATCGTGTCTGTGACGCATTTTTATCCACTAATAGCTCCAATACATATACAATGGTTTTCGACACCGTGTCCGAAAAACTCGGACACACCGCTCCGCCATCACCACCTCCCCTTCCTGTCAAACTCCGTACCACCCAGCAGCTTCCATCCGACTCCTACGCCACCACGCGGCAGCCAACCCACCACCCTCGCCGTCATCAGCACCCCGACGCCATCACCATTATCTGCCTCCAAACTCCATACCACCGTACTCCGGTTCTAGAGCCGCATCCGCCGATCGCCGCAACCATCGACACCACCGCACCATCAGGAACCCCTCACCCCTACGACCACTACCCCCACCCGCCGGAGACACCCAAATCCGCCACCACCATCTCACCACCACCACCAAAATTAAACAAACCAAAACCACTTACCTTTACCTCGTCGACAACAAATCCGGTGAAGTCTGCCTCCTGAAGCCCGCCGTACCTATCGTCGAGCGTCCGACGCAAGCCTCAATCCGCGCGCCCCACTGGACCAGCTTCCCGCAGCAGCAGCCGCGACCACCAGCGATCGCCGCGTCAAGCACCGCATGGGCCCGCCCTCTCGATCTCCTCCGTCGGCCGCAGGTAAACCCGCCCCCATCGCCGCCACCGCGGGGGCAAGCGTCCGCCCTCACGCACCACACAGGACATCTCCCCCGCCGTTCTTCCTCCTCCGGCTGCCTGTGCGCCGAGCTCCCTCCGTCGCCATCCTCGATCAGCACCGGAGGCGCCAGCCGCCGTGTGCAGGAGCCGCCGCCACCATACGTCTGCTCCGACGTAGCGTCGCCGGTGACAGCGTCTTGCCGCGTGCGCGCCGCGTTCTCCACTCCACTGACTTTCCTCTCCGCCGATCGAGCCCCCTCAGTAAGTTTTCCCTCTCTTCTCAACTACTCTCTCTCTCTCTCTCTCTCTCTTTCTCTCTCTCCACTCCCTTTCTTTCTTTCATCCTTACTTCCTTCTAAAAGAACAGCAGACATGATGTTATTATTATTATATTATTATTATATTATTATTATTAGTATTATATTATTATTATATATTATTATTATGCATATAAGTATACTTTGTTAAAAGATCTATTAATATAATTATTATTATCTTTAATATTGTGTTGCATTAAACAAATAAATATATAATAAATTCTAAATTTTGGTAACAAAAGTATATTGGTGCTTACTATGTATGTAATTTCAAAACTGATTTCAGAACGTAAATATTTACTATATTATTGACATTTTAAAATATAGTCTTCGACCTAAATCCTACTTTGATTAAAAATGGATTCTCTCCCAAAACAATTTTTAGAATAATTTGACTAAGTATAAATATAGCTTCCTACTTCAAATATTATTTTGATAGAACTTAGAGTTAGCCTCAAAAACTATTTTTTGAAGTATAGTTTTTCTAAAATTTATTTTAATAATAAAATCTAGTTTCATATATTATAGGTATTTCTAAAACATAACATAGGTACTTATTTTCGCAAATTCTCTTGTGTATTATCGATGATCGTGACTGATCATATTTTCTATTTTCTCACAAATTCTTCCCCTAAACATAGACCGTGGCTATTGGACAATCAAGACTTGTCTGATCATCGCACCACACCAGGCGACACACCAGGCAAGATACCTTGCCATAATTTACTGTTTATAATTAGTTTGTATTTATTTATTGCATATCACTGTGTATTTATTTTCAGTTCTTTTAACTGTGCCATTATTACAGTTCCTGATCTAGTGCCTGCTCAGTGATATTAGCTGTATTTTGTTATTATCCTTTGATTGCATATGGACCTAGAGTAAGGGACTACCACTAGTTTAGTGCATTACATAAACTTTGACACTGATGTGCCACGAGATGTGTGAGTTGTGAGTAGCATATAGCATCCGGACTTGCGTGTTGGATGATTACTGATGCGTATAGGACGTGCGTTAGGTCTAACTGTCAATAGTAGTATGTTAGAAGACTTGACGGTTAGTAGTGTTACATGGTCGTAGATGCGACATGATAAGTATATTGAGTAGGAAGAACATTTCCTTGTCGTATGGACTTCGATTGCACTTCCTTGTAACCCGGAAGCTCCGCTGGAGATACGGGTATGATTAGCCTCTCAGGTTGGCCACTGTCGTTTTTGAACGTCATGTGCTTAGGTCACTGGTGCCCAAGTGGGGACTGTAACACCCACTTTTCTAAAATGAGGGTAATTTTAAACTTTTATAATTTTAATTAATAATAATAAGATTTAACTCATGTTGTAATTTTTGGTGATTTTTAATCAATTTAAAACTATTTAAAATGTTGAATTGTAATTTTGATGGTTAACTAGTTAAACCCTAGTTTTGCTAAGCCTAGAGACTAACCATGACCAAGGGAGCCTAGTCATGTGATTAGGATGACTAATTACAACTTTTAGCCTAGGGGTATTTTGCTCATTTTGACAATTTTGTGAAATTATAATTTATATTAATTAAATATATGCTAATCCTTTAGTTAAGCCTTAACCTAGAAGTTTAACCTAATCTAGATTAGTCTTGAGGTTAGAATCATGGTTAGAACATTCTTACTAAGTGCCAAGATTAACAATATCTAGATATTTCTAAGTAGGATATTTACCCCTTAGGATATTTGTGAAAAAGAAAGCCTTATGACTAGTTGAACCAATAGGAAGGCTTAGAATTGGGTGGACAAGCCATAACCCCTCATCTACATCTAAAACCTAACCCTAATTCATCTAAGGGCAGCCACTATAGGTAGGTTAGCCTCCATTCCTTTCATTTATTCCATCTTGTCTATTTTCCTTCACAAAGTGTTCTTCCCAAAATTAGATAGCTTTCTCTTTGATTTGATCTCCAAATCCTTACATCCCTCCCCAAAACTTCCACCCAACCTTCTCATACTACCAAGGGAAGGTGCTAGTAAAGATTTGGAGCAAAGTGCAAGGAGGAGTGTCCTTTTTGAAAGATCTTCGTGTCGAAGCCGTGTCCTTGGGAGTATTATTGGGATTCCACTCCCAATAGGTAAAAAACCCTCTAAATTGATTTATGCATATTAGTTAGTTTGAATCCATAGGATCCACCCCATGCATGTACCCCATTTAGATTCAAATTTGAGGCCATTTGGAGCTCTCTTGAGATTTTAGATATGTGTCTTGTGTCCTACTTGATAGATCACAAATTAGGACTCCCATGTGTATGTATGTATGATAATAGTTTATATAGATATTTAAAATCAGTTTTAGAATGGTTAGAGAGTGGATTTATCTTAGTTAGGATGGTTAGAATGAGTTTCATTTGGATACCTATGTTGGTATCCAAGTATCTTGGCCTACATATGTTTCTTTTGTCCAAAACAACTCAAATTCATCATAATATTCATCAACGTTTTATTAACCAAAGCAACTTAGAAATGTCATAACTTTTAGCTTATAACTCCGATTAATCTTCCGTTTTTTTAAAGAACCGTATCAAAGTTAGCTTTCTAATATATATATTTTTATAAGCCAAATTCTTTCTGGAACTTTCTGTAGAATTATTTGAGTGTCAGCTGTACGAAAGACGAACGCGTTTCAGTTTTTGCGATTCTGGAAGCTTCCAGACATGAAAATTCGATCCGTTTGAAGTTTCGGAAAGCTAACACGAAGGACTACAACATAATTTAATTCTAGAATTTAGTGAAGGCCCAACTGGTACAGTATTGATTTTAAGTAGAAGAGTGACTATACGACATAGGTATTTTGTGTAACCTATGAGCCTATGTAGTATGGATATTAAATGAATGTAGAGGATGTAATGCATGATATGTCAGATGAATGAAATGATATATATATGATATATATCCTCTTTGCAAATATGTATTATATGGTTGAATGCAAGCATGTAGGAATGCAATTAATATAATGTATGTAAGCAATACATAAATGCATGAATAAAAGAATAATATACAATATATGCATAAAAGTATATAATGAATGCTAGATATGAATGCAAAGTATACATGTAATGATAGATATGAATGCATAATGTATAAATAATGTAATGCAATATAATGATAGCATGTATGGTAATGTAATATAATATAGAGTATGTATATATTAATATAATGTATACAAGTATATAATATATTCAAATATGTATGTATGTATCTATGTATGTATGTATAGGTGCATGAATGAATGTAAGTATACATATATGATATGTATGTAGGTATGTATGCAATGTATGTATGTATACATGATACGTATGTATGCATATATGCAATGTAAGTTGTATGTATGCATTTCTATAAACTGAGTTAACCTATAACCTTTTACACACATGCATTCATACACCCTTTGACACCATGATCCCATGTCACATACACCTACCTATCACTAAATTGAGAACATTAACATATATCCTTTCACACATGCCAAATGCACACATACTCACTTACTCTTTTACCTCTCTTTCTATATATATATATATCTATATATATATATTATTATATATATGTGTGGTGTGTGTGTGTGTTGTGTGTGTGGTGTGTGGCCTGTATATATAGCTTTTCTATATATATCTATGTATATGAATATGTGAATGTGAATAATATATACATTATATGACTAAGTTTGTGTGTTTTGTTAGCTTATGGTTTAGTTTTGTGCTTGGTTTAGCAAGTGACTTAGGCTATGAGTTAGTAGCTATCTTGGATACTGATTTGCATATACTTAGTTTATTTAGACCTAGAATTGACTAACCCTAGCTAGTTTGACCACAGTTGACTAGAGTTGACCTAGTTTGACTTTATAGTTGACCAAAGTTGACCAAGAGTTGATTTTGACCTAGATGACTTAGACTCATATAGATTGCAATATAATTTCAATTACCATATAATTGAACTCTTTATAACCTGTGTTGCTATAACTAGGACTCTGTGACTCCAGTTAGCCATCTTTTTATATCAGCTGTTGAGGGTATCAGGCGAGTACATTTACTGATAGTTTTCATTGTCTGGATATCGGCTATATCCGATTCAGTTGTAGTGTCTTACTTGATTTCCTGACACGATGGTTCACGGACTAGTATACGTCGGATCATGACATGAGATGTTGTTCCTAGATTTTCTTGGTATATTGGTACATTTCCTGTCTTATTTTCTGTACTTGTATAGACACCGATTCCTGAGAGGAAGTAGCTACCCTCTTAGAGAATCTCGTGTCATGACGTGTCATGTCCGGATCCGTTATACTGTTCGGGAATGGAGAATTATTAGGGGCTATGTAATCAAAGCCACCATGTCACTATATTCTTGTGCTTGCGCCACCCTCACTTCACGTAGGGTGTAGCGAGATCTTATTTCTTGTGCTCGTTATCCAGTTTGGCCAGCATGACCCTTTCTAGTGATTTTTATGTTATTGTCGGGCCAAGTGGATAGCCTGTCCTGTAACTTTCCTAAGCCGATCACATAACGCTCTAATAATTTATGGCACATTTTATATTTATTTTATCACATCATATATCCTGCTCAGTTCTACATTCAGTACTTTTCTTACCATGTTATGATATTCAGTACTCACATGTTCTACATGATCTTATGAACCTTGATTGGAGGCTAAGTTCTGTTTGGGAGAAGGGTTACAACTCCGGTCCTTGTTTGCTTTACGGGTTGTAACTCGGCTTTCGAATAGCTCCCAAGTCATCCTATATCTTTGTCTTGTATTTTATTATAATTGTCTTTTATAGAATTTGTCAATTCATATGGATCTGCTGTTAGTGTTTGTACTTGCTCATTTTTCTAACAGGATAACTGTTGATATTTACAGAGTACATGTTAACTGATTGCTCTATCTTTTACAGGTATGGCCAGGATAGAGTTTGATGAGACATTATTCCTGGAGCCCGTAGATGATATAGCCCATTTAGACTGTTAGATAGGTTTGTCTGGACTGCGATCCAGCTAGTATTTTCAGACTGTAGTTTTATATTATATTTTGAGTTTCTGTGATGTGTTTATATCTCTGAGCTTGTGTTGGATCTTGAATCCTTTCCAGTTTTCCTTTCTATCATATTTCTATTTT
>JANAVB010020462.1:0-44052 GCA_029216955.1 Iris pallida
AATTCCCATACAGCCGGCAGCATGAAGGACCGGTCAAGAACCCCACTTTCAACAGCCATCGCAGAGGTCTTTCCAGCAGCAAGGCATTCCAGCAGGCACAGCAGAGACAGGTCAGCAGGCACAAACAGCAGCCACCACTTGTGACTTCTGTAAGAAGCCAGGGCACATGTGGAGTGAGTACAGGAAGAGCTAGGCAAGTGCCTACTCTGTGGTTCATCAGCATCAGTTGAGGGACTGTCCTGAGGCTTTCGGGCGTAAAGGACAGGGAGCAGGGACCAAGGCACCAGTGGAGCAGCAGAGGGGATCTTTACCGACTCAGCAGCAGAATTTGTTCAGCACCAGCAGCAAACTAGAGTGGGCCAGCAGGGGCGAGCTTTCGCCATGGCAACGGAAGATGCCGAGGCAGCAGGCGATCTGATAGCAGGTTCTGTTCTTATCGACTCTTTTTCCGTATTCGTATTATTTGATTCGGGTGCTTCCCATAGCAGAGTTTTCTGCGGAGCTTCAGCAGAGGAGCAGAGTGTGCCACATCCGCTGATAGCTGAGTTTATGGATGTGTTTCCGGAGGAGTTGCCAGGGTTGCCTCCGGACAGGGATGTGGAGTTCTCTATAGACTTGGTACCCGGCGCAGAGCCGATATCTCAGCTGTCTATAGAGTGAACAACAGTGAGCTAGTAGAGCTAAAGAAGCAAGTGGATGAGTTGCAGGACAAGGGCTTCATCCGATCGAGTTTTTTCACCATAGGGTGCGCCAGTACTCTTTGTAACGAAGAAGGATGGGTTGGTATGGATGTGTATCGACTACAGGGCACTCAATAGCCTCACGATCAAGAACAAGTACCCGTTGTCGATGATCGATGACCTGTTCGATCAGCTGAGCGGAGCAAAGGTATTTTCCAAGATTGATCTGAGGTCAGGATATCATCAGGTGAAGGTGAAGAAGGAGGATATTCCAAAGACAACTTTCAGGACTCGGTATGGCCAGTTTGAGTTCATGGTGATGCCGTTTGGGTTAACTAACGCCCCGGCAATGTTCATGAACTTGATGAACAAGGTGTTCCACCAGTACTTGGACAAGTTCGTGGTGGTGTTCATCGATGACATTTTGGTGTATTCGAAGACCCCAGAGGAGCATGAGGAGCATTTGAGAGTGGTTCTGGATAGGGGTGAGCATCGGTTCGATTCGGTTCAAACCGAACCGAATATTAAAAACCGAAATAACCGTAAACCGTATTTCTCAAAACCGAAAACCGAACCGTTTTTATAAAAATCGAACAAAACCGAACCGAATTAATTCGGTTCGGTTTTCGGTCGGTTCGGTTTCATGGACCAATGTGCATGGCCTTCAAGTTTTTAGCAAAATGAGCCTATTTAAATAAAAAATTTAAAAAATATATGACATTATTGTATTTATGAATTGTTATATTACATAGAGTGAAAGATATTAGTATATATAGATTGAGGGTTGATAGAGAGAGTGCTCAAAGAAGCACCGACATAGAATAGGATAAGAGAGTGCGCTCAGTTAGGGATTAATAAACATTAGTATATGTATATTGTGGATAGTTTGATAAATTACGAAATCTAAATCGGTTTTCGGTTCGGTTTTTCGGATTAAGAACCGAAAACCGAACCGTTATTTCAAAATTTCAAAATTTTAAACCGTAAACCGAACCGATAACCGAAAAACCGAACCGTTTGTCATATTTCGGTTCGGTTCGGTTCGGTTTTTAATCGTTATATGCTCACCCTAGTTCTGGAGACTCTCAGGAAGGAGCAGCTGTACGGCAAGCTCACGAAGTGTGAGTTCTTCTTGGATCGAGTTGATTCTTAGGTCATGTGGTGACCGGAGATGGGATCTCAGTCGACCCGAAGAAGATCAGAGCAGTTGAGGCATGGACAGCACCGAGCTCAGTCGCAGAGATCAGGAGCTTTCTGGGATTAGCAGGATACTACAGGAGGTTTGTTCAGGATTTCTCCCGGATTGCAGAGCCATTGACTAGGCTGACCCGGAAGGACGCAGAGTTTGTCTAGTCAGAGGAGTGTCATTTGCTTTTGAGGAACTGAAGAAGCGACTGATGACAGCCCCGATTTTGACATTGCCATCAGGATCAGGCGGGTTCACTATCTACAGTGACGCCTCAGGGAAGGATTTGGGTTGTGTCTTGCAGCAGCATGGAAAGGTGATTGCCTATGCATCTAGACAGTTACGTTCGCATGAGAAGAACTACCCTACCTATGATTTGGAGTTGGCGACGGTTATATTTGCTCTGAAGCTGTGGAAGCACTATCTATATGGAGAGCGTATGGAGATCTTCACAGACCACAAGAGCTTGAAGTATGTGTTTACACAGAAAGAGCTCAACATGAGGCAGCACAGATGGTTGGAGTTGATGAAGGACTTTGATATTTCATTATAGTACCATCCAGGGAAGGCCAACGTGGTTGCCGATGCCTTGAGTAGGTATCCGGTAGCTATGTGCTTGACGATGGATCGTTATCTATTAAAAGATTTGGAGAGTTTGGGGATCGAGGTGATCGTGCCAGGAGTTCAGATGCAGATGTGGGGCCTGCAGATTCAGTCAGGACTTGATAGAGAGGATTAAGTCAGCTCAGTTCGACGATGTTACTCTGTGGTGTATCCGAGAGCAGGTTCGAGCAGGATTAGCAGATGCGGAGTTCATCATTGTGGAGGACGACACATTGAGGCACGGTATCAGACTGTATGTGCCTAGCGGAGAGCTTCGGGAGCAGGTTATATAGAAGGCCATCTCTCTCAGTACACTATGCATCCAGGTGCCAATAAGATTTATAGAGACTTGAAGGAGCATGTATGTTGGTATGGGATGAAGCGAGAAGTAGCACGCTTCGTAGCCAGTGCCTAGTCTGTCAGCAGGTTAAGGCAGAGAGGCAGAGGCCAGGAGGACTGTTGCAGCCATTGCCCATTTCAGAGTGGAAGTGGGAGCACATCACGATGGATTTTGTTTTGGGATTGCCGCATTCATCAGGAGGGAAAGACGCGATTTGGGTCATCGTGGACAGGTTGACCAAATCGGTCCACTTTTTGCCATTCAAAGTGGGGACGTCTACAGAGAAGCTAGCATAGTTGTATATGCGACAGATTGTCAGGATACATGGAGTTCCGGTGAGCATTGTCTCAGATCGAGATAGTCGCTTTACTTTCCATTTCTGGCGGAGATTGCAGACTAGTTTGGGCACTCAGCTCAAATTCAGTACTGCATACCACCCTCAGACGGACGGACAGTCGGAGAGGACTATTCAGACTCTCGAAGACATGCTACGGACTTGTGTTCTGGATTTTGGAGGATCATGGGAGGATCACCTGCACTTGGTAGAGTTTGCATACAACAACAGTTACCAGGCCAGCATTGGTATGTCACCATTCGAGGCATTGTACGGGCATAGGTGTCGTACTCCCTTGTCTTGGGATGATGTTGGAGAGCGAACTTTACTGGGACCTGAGATGGTTGTGGACGCAGCTGAGAAGGTAAAGCTCATCAGGGATCGACTTCGCGTGGTGCAGGACAGACAGCGGCATTGGGCCGACAGCCATCGGAGACCTTTGCAGTTTGAGGTATAGCTTAGACTTGGGATTAGAATCTTGTTTGTTTGTGTTTTGTTGATTGTGTGATTGTTTTAGTTAATTGAGACCATGCTTGTGCAAGGTTGGAGATATGGTATTCTTGAGGATTTTACCGACTCGAGGCACTATTCGATTCGGTAGAGGAGGAAAGCTTAGCCCACGCTATGTCAGACCTTTCGTTATCAGCAGAAGGGTCGATGACATGACATACATACTGGACTTACCTTCTTCCTTAGCGGGAGTCCACAATGTATTTCACGTATCGTAGTTGAGACGGTATGTGGCAGATCCTAGCCATGTACTGGACCATTCTGAGATTGAGGTGGGACCTACTCTCAGTTATACAGAGCAGCATGTTGAGATTCTGGACCGACGGGAGAAGGTGTTGCGGAACCAGTCGATACCCTTAGTTCACGTAGCTTGGAAGCATCACTCTCCAGGAGAGTCCACCTGGGAGAGAGAGAGGATGAGATGTGCGAACGTTACCCCTAACTTTTCCAGTCTTGAGGTATGATTTTTATTCTTTCTTAATCATGCATTTTGTCTTTAATTTCGAGGACAAAATTATTTTAAGGAGGGTATATTTGTAGCATCCACTTTTTCATATAAGGGTATTTCAGACATTTTAGCTATTTTAGCCTTTTTGTGATTTTTCTGAATATGTTGACTCTTGTTTTTGCTAGCAACTGGTTTAACCTTAGTGGACTTGTATAGGGGCCCTAACCATGCACTAGAATTGTTATTTTTATTTTTAGAATTTATTTTGTGCATTAGATTATTTTTAAGGCTTTTATTTATTTATTTAACCTTTTTGCATGTAGGCCTTTGAGCTTTTTGACTTGGGCCCATTTCTAATTGAGTAGGAGATGGCCCAAGTGAAACCCTAACCCCTAGATACTGTCACGCCCCAATCCCGCTAGGGTCGTCCGTTTTGCCTGGATCCCTGCGGGATCGATCGTCCTCGCTAAGGCGTGATGTCGTGCAAGCCTAAGTTGCGCTTGCACAAGGCCATGTACCTGCACAAAACAACTAGTCAAACAAAAACACACGTACGCACCCGTTAGTTAAGCAAAACACATGCACGCACCCATTACAGAAAACCAAATGTTGAACACAGAGATTTGAAATGGAAATACTCATTTTATTCATAGCTTGATAGGAATACAAGTACAAAGCTTTGCAACTCATATTTGCCTTATAATTTGGCTACAAGATTCTTTTTGAAACACACTTTTGAAATTAGCCACAATGCACATACATGATATCCCTTTATTATAAGCTGGAATTGAAAGACACCTTCAGAAGGAAAAGAAACTTGAAACTGGACTGGAATGAAAAGTAAACTTTGAGACGATCCACGAGCTCTACTGGGCTAGACGAGCTTCGGTGCCTCACTTGATATCCCCCTGTCTCCTTTTGCTTTCTGAAAAGGATGCCCACAACGTGGGTCAGCACACATCATGTACTGGCGAGCGGCTTTTGGCCGAACTCGCAAATCTCTATACTAAATCAATATGTTGAGCTAACATTTACTAGTGATCTTTCTACTTGTCTAGGTTCTTTTTAACAATTCATAAGAATATGACAGTAGCAATATATCATAATCAACTTACCAACGCCGGCAGTCATCCCTGCACAAAACATGTTAGCACAATTTGCATATAGAGTAATTCATATTCATTCTTGCAGATATCGAAGTTGTCATTCGGGTCATGCAGGTGGACTATTCTACATGTTGGTCCATGGGTTATCCCCATGATTAGCCGCTGTGACTCTTTGGTTCAGCTCGTCGCTAAGGACTCAAATCGACTCCCATTTTCATATGGAGGCCCTAATCTCTCCTAGGCCGAGCGGTTCTAGGTACCCCCAGATACCACCCGAGAGACAAATGTTTTCTTGTATACAAGTTGTCCGAGACCAAATGCATGCTCTAGCCGTTCTATCAGATGAGACACATTTGGACTTATGCACAGGTATACGACACGTTTGTTTCGTGCCTTCAGGTTCTTCTCAACACATACAAGTTCGTCTGTACATGTCTATATTTTCAAGCATACTGATGACAAGCAGATGATCATTAGCAGGTCGAGTAGCAACACATATTCATGCATTTGATTCAATTCAATTATCTTCTCTTATCTTTTGTGGATGTGGTATCGTTGATCATTGGGACAAGGCAACAGAGTAGACTAGAGATCATTTTTTTCTTAGGCGTACAGATCAATGTTTGTTCGGTTAAAGCAACTCACCGAAATGAATCTTAGTAGAGAGAAGGAGGGACTTCACGCGCCGTTCACGAACAATTTACACGGCCTACAATGGCACCAACAGTTGATCAACATACTTCGTCTCTTTCTCTCAAGATTCGGAATGAATGCGAAATGCGATGAAAGCGAACAATGAAAACCAATCATCGAAAACCAACACGAAAACGCATTCAGCAAAACCAAGCAGCGAAGAGAAAACATTCAGCAAAACTCTTGGATTCATTTCAATAGAAGCCAATCCATCAATTGGAAAGGTTCATTGCATTTCATCCGTGATCAATCGATACCGGCAAAGGTTTCACCAAAGACTCAGTTTATGACTGAGTCAACAAGCCGTAGGTATTACATAGTGGACCGCAAGGAGCGGGGCACTACATAATAACCCACCGAGAAAAAGTTTTGTCCTTAAAACTTAAGATACAAACTCACCTCCACTTGTGTTGCATTCTGGGTCAAGCAACGTGGAGAGATTGTAGACGCGCGCATTAGTCCGCTGCGGCTGGTTGTGCGGTTGGTCTCGAAGCGGCGGTGGGCCTGGCAGCTGCCCACGCTCTTCATCATCATTTTTATTCTGACCCGTTCTATTCTTTTTCGGGCAATACTTGACTGAGTGGCCCTGTTGGCCATAATGAAAACAAGCGTGATTAGCGGCACGACAGTCCTCCTTGATGTGCCCACTCTTGCCACAGTAACTGCAACTCTGGCCATTCCCATAGCGACAGTCCTCTTTAACATGCCCTCGTCGACCGCAGTTGCCGCATACAGGCTTGTTGTTCTGTTCCCCGTCAGTCTTTTTCTCTCCGTCATGATATCTCTTGGCGGGTTGATTACGACTGTACTGCGCCTTTGCTGACGCCTTCTTCAGGCAGAACTGTTCCACCTGTAGTGCCGCCTCAAAGGCCTGAGAATATGACCCACATTCTCGATCCAGCACACTTAACTGGATGTCATCATTCAGCCCTCCAACGAATCGATTTATGCGAGCCTGTTCCGTGGGGAGCAAAGCAGCGGCAAAATTTGCCAACTTAGCAAATTTACTCATAGTCCTCCACGGACATATCTCCCTGTTTCAGTGTGATGAAGTCATCCTCCATCTTCTTGCTCATGGCTGGAGGCAGATATTGATCCAGAAATGCCTTCTTGAACGAGGCCCATGAGATCTTCCCATTCCTAGCCGTTGCGAGCAGCGTCGGCTTCTTCGTCTTCCACCAATCCTTCGCCCGCAGCCGTAGAAGCATAACGGCACAAACTACCTTCTTGCCGCTAGGAACTCCTATGAACGCGAACAGACTCTCCACTTTATCAATCCAGTCCATCACCTTATCTGGTGATGCCCTGCCTTCAAATTCTGGAGGTTTCGCGTCTAAGAAGTCCTTTGGCCTAAAGACAGTGTACCTTTGCGCTGGCTGGGGCTCATCACCCTCTACGGGCTCGATCTCGGGCGTTCCCGTTGGTTGCGTCGCTGCGGTGGTATTTTGATTTTTCGCAAGCGCCGTGACAAGCTGGGTCAAGGCATCCAACTGCCTTTGTTGGGCCTCCGCTCAGGCCTGGTGTATCTGATTTCGTTCCTCATTGTCCTGTCTCTGTAACTCTAACATTGCCATGATCCGTTTTACCGCATCGGTCGAGCTAGATGGACGAGGAGGAGCCATTTCTCTACAAAATAGTGTAACTTCTGTCAGTCTCATAAAATATTATGGACTTATTGTATGGGGCATTGGTTTTCATAACTCAAAATCGGGACTCTTTTGAAAGCCGTCAAAGTACTTATATATACTTTTCGAAAATGATATTTGCAAGAGGCCAAGGACGTAAAACTGTGGTCTGTTACCACTTTATCACGCCCCAATCCCGCTAGGTCGTCCGTCTTGCCTGGATCCCTGCGGGATCGATCGTCCTCGCTAAGGCGTGATGCCGTGCAAGCCTAAGTTGCGCTTGCACAAGGCCATGTACCTGCACAAAACAACTAGTCAAGCAAAAACACACGCACGCACCCGTTAGTTAAGCAAAACACACGCACGCACCCATTGCAGAAAACCAAATGTTGAACACAGAGATTTGAAATGGAAATACTCATTTTATTCATAGCTTGATAGGAATACAAGTACAAAGCTTTGCAACTCAGATTTGCCTTATAATTTGGCTACAAGATTCTTTTTGAAACACACTTTTGAAATTAGCCACAACGCCCATACATGATATCCTTTTATTACAAGCTGGAATTGAAAGACACCTTCAGAAGAAAAAAAAACTTAAAACTGGACTGGAATGAAAAATAAACTTCGAGGCGATCCACGAGCTCTACTGGGCTAGACGAGCTTCGGTGCCTCACTTGATATCCCCCTGTCTCCTTTTGCTTTCTGAAAAGGATGCCCACAACGTGGGTCAGCACACATCATGTACTGGCGAGCGGCTTTTGGCCGAACTCGCAAATCTCTGCACTAAATCAATATGTTGAGCTAACATTTACTAGTGATCTTTCTACTTGTCTAGGTTCTTTTTAACAATTCATAAGAACATGACAGTAGCAATATATCATAATCAACTTACCAACGCCGACAGTCATCCCTGCACAAAACATGTTAGCAGAATTTGCATATAGAGTAATTCATATTCATTCTTGCAGATATCGAAGTTGTCATTCGGGTCATGCAGGTGGACTATTCTACATGTTGGTCCATGGGTTATCCCCATGATTAGCCGCTGTGACTCTTTGGTTCAGCTCGTCGCTAAGGACTCAGATCGACTCCCATTTTCACATGGAGGCCCTAATCTCTCCTAGGCCGAGCGGTTCCAGGTGCCCCCAGATACCACCCAAGAGACAAATGTTTCCTTGTATACAAGTTGTCCGAGACCAAATGCATGCTCTAGCCGTTCTATCAGATGAGACACATTTGGACTTATGCACAGGTATACGACACGTTTGTTTCGTGCCTTCAGGTTCTTCTCAACACATACAAGTTCGTCTGTACATGTCTATATTTTCAAGCATACTGATGACAAGCAGATGATCATTAGCAGGTCGAGTAGCAACACATATTCATGCATTTGATTCAATTCAATTATCTTCTCTTATCTTTTGTGGATGTGGTATCGTTGATCATTGGGACAAGGCAACAGAGTAGACTAGAGATCATTTTTTTCTTAGGCGTACAGATCAATGTTTGTTCGGTTAAAGCAACTCACCGAAATGAATCTTAGTAGAGAGAAGGAGGGACTTCACGCGCCGTTCATGAACAATTTACACGACCTACAATGGCACCAACAGTTGATCAACATACTTCGTCTCTTTCTCTCAAGATTTGGAATGAATGCGAAATGCGATGAAAGCGAACAATGAAAACCAATCATCGAAAACCAACACGAAAACGCATTCAGCAAAACCAAGCAGCGAAGAGAAAACATTCAGCAAAACTCTTGGATTCATTTCAATAGAAGCCAATCCATCAATTGGAAAGGTTCATTGCATTTCATCCGTGATCAATCGATACCGGCAAAGGTTTCACCAAAGACTCAGTTCATGACTGAGTCAACAAGCCGTAGGTATTACATAGTGGACCGCAAGGAGAGGGGCACTACAGATACCCCCTTGGCCGCCCAACACAGCAGCACCCCCTCCTCTTTTTATTATTTGTGAAAATTGTGAGCCTCCACAAAGAAACCCTAAAAGATCCATCTCTCCAAAACACCTATTTTCTTCATCCGGAGTCCGTTTCTTCCCAAACGAACTCCGTTGCACTCATCGAGGAGAGGAGGATCTGCTGGAGCATTTTTGGAGTAGAGACGGAGGGTTTTGCTGGAGGGAAATCGGCCGACACGACAACCGAGGAGCCCCGATCATTGAGTTTTGACACTCAATAGGTAAAACCCTAATCTACCATTGAAAATCTGGTTTTTTCTTCATTTTTGCATCCATATAGGTGCCCTAGCCTTGCCCATGAAATTTGGTGGGATTTTGACTCCGTTTGATGGAGGTATCGAGCCCGTGTCGGTCCCTTACGACATGTGTTCGACGAAATGCCGTTTAGGATAAAAAGTTGTTGTTTTTTGTTTCTGTATTCATCGATGTTTAGATAATATGATTTTGATAAACTTTTGTGAAGATAATTTTGGGTTTGACATTGTTTCAGCGGCGTTTCGGGCAACGGACGCACGTGCACAGATCCCGTGCACGAGGCCGTGCGTGCCCTGCTGTCCGCGTGTGATTGTGCGATGCACAGAGCATATTTTTGTGTGAAAATTTGTGAGCACGTGGGGGCAACCTTGGCCCTCATGCTCGAAAAATTTTACGACTGTTCGTTGAGCGAGCGCGGAGATATCGTGCGTGCACCGTTCAGCCACTGTGCATTCAGCCTGTCATTTTTGTCGCGGAGATGGACTTCGTGCGCACACACGACGCAGCGAAGACCTGTTCCAGGACCCGGAACATGTTGACCTAGACCTAGGCGACCCATAGGATGAACCCCAAGTCGCGGCGTGGCCCGACGAGGGAGCGGCGAGGCCGGCACCTCGCGAACGAGGGCGCGCAGGCGCGCGCGCGCGCAGCAGGCCGCCCAGGTGCGGGGGCTGCATGCGCCACTTTGGCGCATTGTGTCACCATGTCATCGTGTCCTAGACCTACCCCAGGACCCCCCAGCTATGTGCACAAGCACGTGGCGTTTCGTTGCGTGTGCGGCGCTCACACGAGCGAAAACGCACGCGTACCATGCGGTATCGAGAAATTCCGATACACGTTCTGTGGACACGACACAGACACGATTTCAAACCCGAGAGTATATGAACGCATCACGTGGGTCGAGACCAATGTGTATGCCAAGTTTTGCGGGTTCGTTTGGTGTATTTTGGATTTTGGGTCGTTGTGTGAATTGGGTTGTTTTTTCTTTAGTTTTAGATTTTGAATTAATATGATATTCTAATTTTTTTTCAGCTTCTTAGCTTCTAAATCTGAGTTTACAGGACTTATATGAGATTTCAGATTCGTGGGAACCAACCCTTGGCTTTGTTTCATAATTTTTCCATCATTTATGAATATATGTGTTTCTATATAGCTTTATATATATATATATATATATATATATATATATATATATATATATATATATATATATATATATATATATATATATAATTCTGTTGAAACCCATTCCTAATGTATATATATCGCGAATGGGTCGAGAGAGATATATTTCCAGATTTTAGATTGCGTATCTTCCATTTAAACGTTTGTTTAGACTCTTTATTTATCTCGCATCATTGCGTATCTTCCATTTAAACGTTTGCGTGTGTATATATATATATATATATATATATATATATATATATATATATATATATATATATATATATATATATATATATATATATATATATATATATGTAGTTTCTTACTTTGTATATATGTATATAAATTGTATATTATTTTGAGTAATTCCATGGTTGCATTTTACTGTTTTTAATCTCAGATTTACCTTATTTCAGTAAGCACCAGTACACACACACACATCATCTTTTGTTAGAAATAATGTTTGGTTGTATTGTATATACACATGTGTGTATATACCTATATGTATATATATATATTTATGCTTGTTAATTCTCTTAGATTAGATTGTAATTGTGTATATAACTATAGGAGCCCTAGGACAGATTTGGTTTGTCATTTCGAGCTTAGTTTAGTCGAATTGTCCGACAAGTTGACCAAATTGACAAAAGTCAACTTTGGCTCAAACTTGATCCAATTCAACTCAAACGAACTCCAAATGACCTAGAATTTTGTGTATGACCTAGAAATTAGTAGACGGACTAGTTGACCCAGGTTTGACCAGCGTTGACCAGGTTTGACCAGAGTTGACCGAGGGTTGACTTTGACCAAAATGGACCTAGAAGCATGTAGTCTTGCATTGTAGCTATTTCTTTTGATATGGTAGACTTGGTTGTGACATGTGTATATTTTAAATAGGTTTATATTGCCCCAGTTTAGCTATACCTCATTATCAACAGTTCGATTTGCCAGGCGAGTACATTCTCTGATATTTTTATACTTCTTTGGATATGTTCTCTTGTTATAGACTAGTATACTTGATGCTGACACGATGTTCACACGGATTAGTATCCTATAGATCTTTTCATACGATGTTATCCCCTCGGATACATCGAGTATATCATGTTCATGTACTTTATCATGGCCATCATGTACTCCATGTATTCATATTTATCCATGTGCACTCATATGTTATTCATATACATTCATGACCATATGAGCTCCATGTATACAGTAGTTGTTATCCATGTACAATAACATAACATGTATTGATCCTTGTGTATTGATTGGGGGTAGGGAGAGTGTAGTTGGTTATGGTATCTATGTGCACTCCATAGCTGTATCCATGTACAACCCAGACCGTTTACATAACCAATTTATGCTCTGTTTCACGTAGAAGGTTATATTTCTCTATTGTTATATTATATCTCATTTTATAGTCTCTCTCTCTTTTGTTGATTTCCTTTACAGCGATTCATGTATAGTTTTATATAGCTTACTTTATATGTCCATTCCTGCTATGAACTGTTGTGAGAGATATGTGCTCGTTCCGTCCTGACTGGGCATGTTAAATTTTTTACAGGTATTGATGAGGAGTACTACCCTACTTATTATGGTATTGGCTTAGATGACACTGGCGACGTGGACCCTCAGGAGGATCCTACAGTTGCTGAGGACTTGCCCATAGTTTAGCTGTGTTTTAGTACTTTATTTGTATTTCTGTTTGAGACTTTATGAGTTGTACTTGAGATTTATTCTGGTGGTTTACACCTAGATTTTCATCTGTGACTCTCTTGAGATTCATTCTTCTATTCCATCTTAGTATTGTGATTGAGTTACTTATTATTTACTCTCCATTCGGAGTTTATTTTAGACTGTGTTAGATACTGTGACTCAGAACAGCGTTCTACCGCCGACACTGCGGCGTAGGCTGGGCGTTCGTCACTTCTCGTGCCCTTGCACTGGGTGCGGGTCATGACAACCGTCATGTGGTGCACCCTTCATAAACGGACATTCAACCCAGATAACCTGGATGGTCTGCAGGGCTGGTGGCTGTTAGAATAATCTCATTGCATCTTGCTAGTAACTAGGCATGTGATAACCCTAGTTAGTTAAAGTTTCAAGTCATACTCTTGATTGGCCGTGATTGATTGGATAGAGTTTATTCCAGCTTAGTCTCATCCTGATTCTGTGCAAGATTGTTACATGACGGGATTATTTATGCTTGCCTTAACAATAACGATCGGGGGTCCAGTTCTGTTCAGGCGAAGGGTTATAACCCCGGTCCTTGTTTGGTTTAAGGGTTGTAACCTGGCTCCCGGAGCAATTCGTGTCCTCTCTTCGTTTATTGTCTTATCGCAACCCCATGCCACATTCGTCATATTTTACCTTACCTTAATACCATGACTATTTATGCTTACCTTGACAATAATGATCATGGGCCAGTTCTTTTCAGGCGAAGGATTACAACTTCGGTCCTTGTTTGGTTTAAGAGTTGTAATCTGGCTCCCAGAGCAGTTCTGTGTCTTCTCCTCGTTGTTGTCCTATTTGTATCCCGTGTCAGGCTCGTCCTATTTTACAAGAATATGACATGACGTGGTTATCTATGATTGCCTTAATAATAAAGATCAGGGGCAAGGTTCTGTTCAGGCGAATGATTACAACTCCGGTCCTTGTTTGGTTTAAGAGTTGTAACCTGGCTTCCGGATCAGTTCCTTATCCTCTCTTCGTTTATTGTCTTATTTTTACCCTATGCCAAGACTAATCATGTTTTACTTACCAATAGTATTTGAGACGGGTTTCTATTCAGGTGAAGGACTGCAACCCCGGTCCTTGTTTGGTTTAAGGATTGTGACCTGGCTACTTGAATGGTTTCTTCGTACTCAGTTTACTGTTGTTATCTATATTATTATCAGTTCTTTATTTATTATTTATCTTTAATACTCTATTGTGATATGCTGGTTTTAGTTCCTAAGTGAAGCCTCCTTTGTGGCACTTGCTCTTTCTGGGGTCTGACCCAGCTGGTTTTGTGTGGCCAGATATCGGAGCAGCTCCAGAGGTTCTACCTGTCTTCCAGCCAGATGGTGACCATCAGGCGTAACCCTGGCAACGAGTAGGTTTCTTTTGTTCTTCTACTTCACTGTAAATTGTTCTTTTGAGGCGTTTAGCCGACGAGCATGTGTTAGCTCAGTTGCACCTTTATTTACTGTCTGTCTACGGGCTGTAACATGATTGACAGATCCTAGTGTTGATCATGTATGACTGAACTCTTGCTAGTCTTGATATTTTGTACGACTAGCTTCATGATCATCCAATATGTAATGTATGGGACGCCTTGCTATTATATATTTGGTGCTCTAACACCTTGTAACTATTATTGCTTGCTTGAGATTGAGACAATAGGCTTGTTCATGACCAAAGGAGACTGTTGGCTTGTAGTTAAACCCTCATGTATCTAGACAGCCGTGACCGTATAAC
This sequence comes from Iris pallida, assembly GCA_029216955.1. NCBI lineage: Eukaryota > Viridiplantae > Streptophyta > Magnoliopsida > Asparagales > Iridaceae > Iris > Iris pallida. The sequence continues at coordinate 14,389 of JANAVB010020462.1, forward strand.
GAGGTGGGCTGCACTTTAATATACGTAGCTGGCTATGTACGCCCCCGCTCTCCAGTATTCTGGTTCTGGGGCGTTACATGGTTTTAGTGGTAGCCCATGCAGGTCTTATAAATTAAGATATGTGAGGATTTACCGAATAGATGTCTCAATCAGTACTCGTCCTTGATCTCTGCTCGTATCTTCTAAATCCCTAAAATCTTGACCTGATCACGTGTTTGTGTCGTTGATCTGTCATGGTCCTTTCTTATTGTTCCCTATGTCGTCTTCTTCAGCGGTATTGTTCCTGGACCTACCGATCAGCAAGACGGAGCACCACCTGTGGACCAGCAGCAACCAGGAGATCAGGTCCAGCATTTAGGAGTGGCCTCCAGAGTCGTGCCTATTGGAGGAGAGCCACCAGTTCAGTCCGTCCAGCCTGCAGATCCTGATGATGGCACTTTGATGGGTCTCATCCGGTCATTATTAGCTTCCCAGGATCGTCGAGAAGATGCCTTGCTCCAGGCAGTGGCAGATGCTCTGACCAGAGAAGGTCATCAGGGTAATAGTGTGGCCAACAGCTTCAAGCGCTTGAACCCTCCATTCTTCGATGGCAGTAAAGATGTTATTGCTGTCGATGCATGGCTTCAGGACACAGAGGTGATTCTAGAAGCAGCTAGGACTCCAGAAGACGAGAAGGTGGCCGTGGTGCGCCTGCAGTTATTGGATCTTGCCTGCAGCTGGTGGGCGTCGTAGGCCGTCGGATTAGTGGCACCCATTGCCTGGGCAGTCTTCAGGAAGAGATTCCAGACCAAGTATTTCGACGCCGTAGCTCGGTACGATCTACAGATGAGGTTCACCAATCTGAAGCAGATGAACAGGATGGTCGATGGATATGCGGCCGAGTTCTCCAGACTTAGTCGGTTTGCTCCTACCTTGGTGGCGACCGAGTTCGACAGAGCCCAGCGGTTCCAGCAGGGGATTCACTTGGAGATTCTCTTGGCCGTAGAGCAGTTTAAGCATCAGACTTTTGATGCGATATTGAGAGCAGCTAGGAGGCATGAGTATACCTCCCAGAGGATCTTGGACAGGATCGGGGGTCGGAAGCGATCCATGGTCAGATGAATCAGTCTTCAGCACCAGCCCCAGCGGCTAGAGTATTGACCATTGGAGCTCCGAGGCGGGTGGCCTCAGTGACGTCGGTTCAGCATTCCACCCTGACGCACCCTCAGCAGCAGAAGCAGAAGCAGTCTTTCGCAGTGGGATGTTCACACTGCGGGAAGCCAGGACATGTGGTATCAGAGTGTCGCAGAGCACAGGGTTTGTGCTTGGTTTGTGGTGCCCCAGACCACAGGGTTGGGAGCTGCCCGAACAGGTGGAGTTCATCTTCATCAGTATTCTCTAGTCCTTCAGTTAGAGGACCACCACCAGTCCAGCAGCAATACCCATTCCCGAGGCCATTGCCGATGCAGGCCCAGGCATTCCAGCAGCAGAGGCCACAACAGTATGCCCAAGCCCAGCCTTGATCCAGAGCAGGTAAAGAAATTTTCAGCAGAGGGGACCCGTACCCGTGGACATGGTCAAGTGCTGGCCTTGACCATGGGAGAAGAAGGATTAGCACCAGAAGAGGTAGTGGCATGTACTATTCTCGTCAACACCTTTCCAGCTTCAGTATTATTTGACTCTGGTGCCTCGCATTCATTTATGTATGCACGATTCACGATACGGATAGGATTGGAGCCCGAGTCATTATCAGTGAGGCTCAATATACTTACTGGTAACGGACTTGTGGGAGTAGATTGAGTGTTTTCCTCGTGTTGAATCGTAGTTAGCGGTAGAGAATTCCCCGCTAGATTGATAGAGTTCCCGATAGCCGATTATGATGTGGTCTTAGGGATAGATTGGTTGAGGGACCAGTATGCTAGGATAGACTGCCATCTTGGCAGAGTTATTTTTAGCATTCCAGGCGAGCCAGAGTTTTCCTTCTCCTGAGGCAAAGTTGAACCTTCTCCTCCTATATTGCGGATGGCAGTAGCAGCAGTGCAGTTACCCCGAATCGTCGAGGAGTTTCCAGATGTTTTCTCAGAAGAGATTCCAGGGATGTCGCCAGAGCGAAAGATCGAGTTTACCATCGACTTGATTCCCGGGACAGCCCCAGTGTCAGAGAGAGTCTACAGGATGGCGCTGTCAGAGCTAGAGATATTGTACAAGATGATTGAAGAACTTAGAACCAAGGGATTCATTTGTGTAAGTGGATCGCCTTGGGGAGCCCGATGCTTCTTATGAAAAAGAAGGATGGTACGTCCAGATTATGTATAGATTATCGTACCTTGAACTCAGTACAATCAAGAACAGATACCCTCTCTCGAGGATAGATGACTTTTGATCAACTCAAGGGGCAACAGTATTTTCGAAGATCGACTTGCGGTCAGGATACCATCAGTCAGAGTCAGAGAGCAGGACATCCTGAATACAGCTTTTCGATCTAGATATGAGCATTGGGAGTTCCTTGTTATGCCCTTTAGAGCAACCAATGCGCCGGCTGTATTCATGGACGTCATAAATTGTAACTTTATGCCTTATTTGGATTAGTTCGTGATTGTGTTCCTAGACGATATCCTGGTCTACAGCAAGAGTAAAACGGAGCATAAACAGCATCTCAGAGTTGTCTTCCATATTCTCCGAGAGCACCAATTGTATGCCAAGTTTAGTAAATACGAGTTCTGGCTTGATCGCATTTCGTACTTGGGTCATATCATCACCCGAGGAGGAGTTGAAGTGGATCCCCAGAAGATCGTGGCCATAGAATCATGGCCAGTACCTAGCACAGTTGCAGAAGTTCGTAGCTTTCTTGGATTGGCCGGCTACTACCGACAATTTGTTTCAGACTTTGCTCAAATTTCAGCGCCATTGACCCAGTTGACCCGAAGGATGTGCAGTTTGCTTGGACAGCAGAGTGCCAGGATTCTTTTGAGAAGTTGAAGCGAGGCTTGATGACAGCTCCTATTCTCACGCTTCCAGATGGAACCGGGAGATTCTCAGTGTATTGTGATGCTTCGGGCAGAGGTTTAGGATGTGTTCTGATGAAGCATGGGAAGGTAATAGCTTACGTGTCACGACAACTTCGTGATCATGAGAGGAATTACCCAACCCATGACTTGGAGCTGGCAGCAGTAGTATTTGTACTTAAGTTATGGAGGCACTACTTGTACGGAGATAGGGTGGAGATTTTCACCGACCACAGAGCCTGAAGTATATTTTCATCCAGAAGGATCTTAACATGCGTCAGAGGAGGTGGCTAGAGCTACTTGTGGATTATGATGTTAACTTGCAGTATCATCCTGGGAAGGCCAATGTTGTTACAGATGCATTGAGCAGGAGAGTCGAGTTTATTTCCTAACAGCACAACCAGAGATGTTAGCCAATCTTCAGAAAATGGGTATAAAAGTTGTCCTCCCTTCCGGTGTGGCATTGATGGCCAGCAGTAAGTTCAGTCCACTATAGTTGAGAGGATCCGGATGGCGTAGTCAGCAGATTCCAAGCTTCAGCGACTCAGAGCAGAGTGTGAGGCAGGACGCAGACCAGAGTTATGTATTCATGATGATGGTACACTTCGACATGGTAAGCGTCTTTGTGTACCCAGCGGAGATATCAGACAGAAGATCATGGCAGAAGCTCACAGTTCGTAGTATTCCATTCATCCCGATAGTACGAAGATGTACCGTGACATCTGACAGCACTTTTGGTGGAATGGCATGAAGCGAGAGATAGCCCGGTTTGTCTCTCGGTGTTTGGTTTGCCAACAAGTCAAGGCTGAACATCAGAGGTCAGCTGGACTTCTTCAGCCCTTGCCGATTCCAAAATGGAAATGGGAGCATATAACCATATTTTGTGACTGGATTACCTAGATCCCCAGCTAGTAGAGATGCTATCTGGGTTATAGTTGACCGGCTCACGCGGGTGGCTCACTTTCTTCCGTTCGGAGTAGGTTAGTCGACGGCTCAGCTAGCAGAGATGTACCTCAGGTTGATAGTCAGGATGCATGGAGTACCAGTCAGTATCACCTCGGACAGAGATTCTAGATTTACGTCGCACTTTTGGCGTAGCCTGCAAGAGAGTTTGGGAACTCGCCTCCAGTTCAGCTCAGCATATCACCCGCAGACAGATGGTCAGTCGGAGCGCACGATCTAGACCCTTGAAGATATGTTGCGGTCATGTACACTCGACCTTGGTGGTTCGTGGGAATCACCTGCACCTGGTGGAGTTCTCGTACAATAATAGTTTCCAAGCCAGTATCCAGATGGCTCCGTTCGAGGCACTTTATGGCAGGAAGTGCAGATCCCTGCTAACATGGGACGATGTTGGATAAAGGCAGATGCTCGGTCCGGAACTTATTGCTCAGATAATCGAAGTGGTCAGGAGAGTCCGGGATCATCTTTGCGTTGCCCAAGATCGCCAGCGTCATTGGGCCGATTCTCATCGGCATCCCCTTGAGTTTTCTGTCGGCGACCACGTATTCCTGAGGATCTCGCCTAACCGTGGCGTCATTCGTTTCGGCGTACGAGGAAAGCTTAGTCCTAGGTATATAGTTGTAATTCGAGACGGAATTCTTTTAAGGTGGATAGAGTTGTAATGCATGTGGTTCGTATTACGTATTTGGTATACGTATACGTATATTCCATGTCTCATTACATGATTGCTGGTTCGGCTTGGCTTGATTCTTCATGTGGACCAACCCCCACCTACCCCCTCATCCTTCCTTTATAGTCGTCCAACACTCTCTCTCCTCATTACTTCTCTCTCCATTACTTCTTCTTCCTCACCCATTACTCTTCTTCACCTACCAGGAAGAGAGCTAGGCAAGTGTAACTTGCTTCATGGAGGAACTCACATTTTATTGTTCCATTTTCTTCTCCACAAGATTCTAGGCCTCTTTGTACTTAGTGTTTTCAAATTCCATGGCTCATTCTATATAGATCTAAGTTTCTAGTATTTTCGATTTTCTTGGTTTTGATCTACTAAAATAGCTTATTTTCAAAAGCTAGGAGTTCCATGTGGAAGGCCTCATGATTTTGCACAAGTTTGATTTTGGGATGGCCAGATTTCACCAAGTCCTGGCCGAGATGGAGTTTCCTTGAGTTCCTGAGCTTTTACGCATGTTTGACCTTGCCATATGGAGAAGATGGAGTTTTACGCACACGTTTACGTGCCAGCGTATCATCTCAGCCTTTTACGCTCACGTTCTAACGTGATTAGCGTAATGCCCCTTTTTACGCCCACGCAATAGCGTGCCAGCGTACTCCGTCTTACACTGAGTTCCTACAATTTTACGCGGGGCTCTCCCGCTCGCGTAAAACTATGTCGCGTAAATCCCTGGCTCGAGCAGGCTCTCGCTAGCGTAGAGTTTCACTAGCGTTTTGCCCGAGTGTTCATTAGTGTAGAGTTTCACTAGCGTAAAGTTTTGCCCGAGTGTTCGCTAGCGTAGAGTTTCACTAGCGTAAAGTTTTGCCCGAGTGTTCGCTAGCGTAGAGTTTCACTAGCGTAGAGTTTCGCTCAGGGTTTGCGTGCGTAAAATTCTACTCGCGTAAAATCTTACGCGCGTATAACTCCGCCTGCGTAAAACCCAGCTAGCGTAAAACCCCACCCGCGGGTACCCTTGCTCGCGTAGGGCTATATTACCTTGCTTTTGCTAGTGTAAGCCACTTTACGCTTGAAGGCCCTTGGTCTAGCGTAGTAGTACGCGCGTAGAGACTTGATTTCCTATGGCGTACACCTTTACCCTTTATATAATATATATATATATATTATATATATATATATATATATATGTATATATATATTACGCCCATTTTATATCCTTATGCCTTTTGTCATGAACTTGATAATCACGAATTTATTTAATATGTTTGGAATGATAATTAAACATGGCATGGTATGATAAGTATACCTGACATGATTATCTCGAATTGCTCTTCGACGGCTAGCATGGCATGACCCACCTGACAAGAATGATTGACCTGGACACCGTGGACGATTGTGTTTGTACAAATAAACCAGTACTGTCTTGCATTATTTCTAGGACAGGGAACCCTGAATACCACGGTCAGGGGTACCTACTGAAATCAACTACGGCTAATAACTAGAATAATTCGGTAGTCATGAAGAGATTTCCCAGCTACAAGCAATCCCGTTAGCTGGGCGCACTAGCGGACTTGTAGCCTACCGACGAGTAGGGCACATCTCCAGTACACCGTCATGTGTGCACCCTTCATAAACGGACATTTGACCCGGATAACCTGGATGGTCTGCAGGGCTGGTGGCTGTTGGAATAATCTTATTGCATCTTGCTAGTAACTAGGCTTGTGATAACCCTAGATAGTTAAAGTATCAAGCCGTACTATTGATTGGCCGTGATTGATTGGATGGAGTTTATTCCAACTTAGTCTCATCCTGATTCTGTACAAGATTATTACATGACGGGATTATTTATGCTTGCCTTAACAATAACGATCGGGGGTCCAGTTCTGTTCAGGCGAAGGGTTACAACCCCGGTCCTTATTTGGTTTAAGGGTTGTAATCTGGCTCCTGGAGCAGTTTGTGTCCTCTCTTCGTTATTTCTTATCGCAACCCCATGCCATGTTCGTCATATTTTACCTTACCTTAATACCATGACTATTTATGCTTACCTTGACAATAATGATCAGGGCCAGTTCTGTTCAGGCGAAGGGTTACAACTCCGGTCCTTGTTTGGTTTAAGAGTTATAACTGGCTCCCGGGGCAGTTCTGTGTCTTCTCCTCGTTGTTGTCCTATTTGCATCTCGTGTCAGGCTCGTCCTATTTTACAAGAATATGACATGACATGGTTATCTATGATTGCCTTAACAATAAAGATCATGGGCAAGGTTCTGTTCAGGCGAAGGGTTACAACTCCGGTCCTTGTTTGGTTTAAGAGTTGTAACCTGGCTTCTGGAGCAGTTCCTTATCCCCTCTTCGTTTATTGTCTTATTTTTACCCTATGCCAAGACTAATCATGTTTTACTTACCAATAGTATTTGAGACGGATTTCTATTCAGGTGAAGGGCTGCAACCCCGGTCTTTGTTTGGTTTAAGGATTGTGACCTGGCTACTTGAATGGTTTCTTCATACTCAGTTTACTGTGTTATCTCTATTATTATCAGTTTTTTTATATTATTTATCTTTAATACTCTATTGTGATATGCTAGTTTTAGTTAAGTGAAGCTCCTTTGTGGCACTTGCTCTTTCTGGGGTCTGACCCAGCTGGTTTTGTGTGGCCAGATATCGGAGCAACTCCAGAGGTTCTACCTGTCTTCCAGCCAGATGGTGACCACCAGGCGTAACCCTGGCAACGAGTGGGTTTCTTTTGTTCTCCCAATTCATTGTAAATTGTTCTTTTGAGGCGTTTAGCCGACGAGCACGTATTAGCTCAGTTACACCTTTATTTACTGTCTGCCTACGGGCTGTAATATGATTGACAGATCCTAGGGTTGATCATGTATGACTGAACTCTTGCTAGTCTTGATATTTTGTACGACTAGCTTCATGATCATCCAATATGTAATGTATGGACGCCTTACTATATATATTTGGTGCTGTGACACCTTGTAACTATTATTGCTTGTTCGAGATTGAGACAATAGGCTTGTTCATGACCATAGAAGACTGTTGGCTTATAGTTAAACCCTCATGTATCTAGACAGCCGTGACCGTATAGCGTGGTGGGTTGCACTTCAATATACGTAGCTGGCTATGTACGCCCCCGCTCTCCAGTATTCTGGTTCTGGGACGTTACACGTGCATAGAGGCGATAGTGGCGCATTGTAGACGCACTTGTGCACTTAGGCAACGTGGCGAACAGGTGAATGAATGTTGTTTCGGAAGGATCGCGACTTCACGAAACAACACGAATCCATCTATATATACTAGATCTCTGAGTCTAAAACACACAGAATCTTAGTATTCATTTCTCTTTCTTTTCTCTTCCAAAGTTTTCCAGAAATGTGTTCTTCCCTACGCCGGTGTCTCACAACGTCTGGTGAACCTCCGGTAGAAGGCTGTCTTATCCTGGGGTGTTCTGACGTGCTGACTCCAAGACGTTACCGGAGTGCCCGAAACACTTTAAGGAAAGTGCTGCTAAATGCACGATTCAAGCCTCGACGACATTTTCAACTTTGCAGAACTCAAAAGTGAAGTACGAGCAATTTCTAACAAATTGCACAACATTTGTTGTTACAACTAGAGTTGTAACTTGTTGCTCTTTTGGTTTTCTTTAAATGGAAACACTTAGTGTTTTCTGTTGCAGTATTTACAATGTTAGGTATGTTTTAAAATTGCATTTTAATTTTTAAAAATTTGTCACAACATCATTTACAACAACATGTATTACATTGTATCATTTCCTTATTTCTACTAAGATAAGGTGGCTTGGAAACGGTTCAATTTTGAGCCGTCTAAGCTGTTTGTAAAATCTCAATCGGTTAATTAAAAATTTTACGGAAAATAAAAATTCTAAAACTATTTTCATCTCTTATATTCCGCATAACCCAAAACCTTCTATTTTTTTCACATATATCTATAACAAACTATTATTAAACAATAACAAATTTATAACAAATCTTAATTCAAATATATTAAATCTTAAAATTACTTTTCAATAATATCATAAAGGAGAAAAAAATTGTTTACGTGCAAGACGTGAATTACTAATCTATCATAAAAGTCAACCACACAACAAGTATGTATAACACAAAAAGTTGCATCTTTATATTTTATTGGGCCGACCCGAGATTTATATCGACTTAGAGTTTTTATGCTTTGTTTGGTAGGAAGGATGAAAACGTAGAAGGAAGAAAAAAAAATAAGATGTATTTTTCTTCCCTATCGAAAGAAAAGATCATTTTCTTTCTTTGTGTTTGGTTGAAGGATAGAAAAGAGAAGGCATGCGCCTCCTTTATTTGGTATAGGAAAAAAAAGTAAAAAAAAGGTAAAAAAAAGTATAAATTTTACCAATTCTATCATCAACTAAAACACTTATTTACCATTTGACTTCATTAATAATGTTTAAGTAATACAATTCATATTATGGTATAATTGTTAATTAATATAAGCTTTTACTTTTTTTCAACTTTTCCTCCAACTTTTATATGGATTGAATTTCTTTGGTTATGAGGGAAAAGTAATCACTTCACTTTTCCTTCCTTTCACACTTCCTTGTTCATTTTCTTTCCTTTGAAAAATTATAATTCTCATCCATTTTTTTCCGGTATTTGGAAAGACCAAGAAAATTGGGAGGTAAAATGTGGGTGGGGGGAACCACTTTCTTCCCAATTTTCCTTTCCCTTGGGAATAGTTTCTTTTCCCAAACATTTTCTTTGGCATCCAAACATAGAAATAAATTACTTTCCTTTCCTAATGCCATGATTCTGTGAACCAAACATGGTCCAAGTCATGACATATCCAATTAAAAATTTGGACGTTGAATTTTTATTTTTTGCTTCAATTTTTCAATTATACCATCCTTTATTATGTTGGTTTGCTTTTGTACTCATATTTATGGAATAATGAAAAATAAAAACCTAAAAATAAAAATTATGGTCCAATCTTTCTAATTGGATAGGTTAATGCTTAAATTCTAAGCTGGTAGGGTCTAAGCACTGATTAGTCCTATTTTATTTTTACTAGTCACGTTCACGTGTGTTGTACATATCAAAAAAATTAATGATATAATTAATAAAGTATATACAAATTTAAATTATATAGAATATTTTAAATATAATTTAAATATATTTTAATGTGATTTGTTATGATTATTTTTTAAATTATGGACATGTATTTAATTAGATAATATTACATAGTTAGTTTAAACATAATTTTAATTTTAAATTATTATAGTATCGGGTGATTTTTATTTTTTAGTCAGGAGAGGGTTCAGTTATCCACAAAAGAATAAAATAGACCGTGATATAATGACGGCTTAGACGGTTCATTTTTGTTGACAAATTTAAACTTTTTTTTAACAATTTTGTGCCGTTTTGAAGCCTCATTATATAGTGTAAGATAAGATAGATAAAAACTAGAATTTGTATATATCATATATTCATACAACACCTAGTCCTTGCTACTTTTCGCAAAGCATCAACACCCGTCTCACACCTGCATTTAAAAGTTGGCAAAATTTTGAACTAGTTGTTCATATTTATTCTAGTTTTTCGAATTTATTCTATTTTCTGATAAGCTGTTGTTTTAAAAAAGTTTTGTGATTTTCTTATTTAAAACAAAATGAAAAAATAGAAAACTATAATTGGATCTATTCTACCGGCCCAAGCCCAAAACTTCCCATCAGGTAAAACGAACGGCCGATATCAAATCTAAACATCTAACGGCCAACCATCTCAGCAACTCTTTGTAAACGTTTATAATCCATCATTCTAGGGCTTCTCTACTTCTTCCTGCCGCAGCAATCTTCTGCTCTCAACAGAACCCTAGGGTTTCCGCATAGTTTTTCTAGGTTTCGTCCCCCCCCTCAAAATGGTAACTTTATTAACTACATCACCATTTCACTTAAATTATATTTTTTTCTCGATTTATGTAGTAATTACTTGTGTTTCAATTGATGATTGATAGGTTCTTCCGAACGATATCGATCTTCTGAACCCGCCGGCCGACCTCGAGAAGAGGAGGCACAAGTTGAAGAGGCTCGTCCAGTCGCCGAACTCCTTCTTCATGGTTGGTTATTCTCACTGTTGATTCGATTTTCATAGTGTTTTTGACCGAAAAGTTGGATTTTTTTGACCTAAAGATCGGGTCTTTGATTGCTTACTCATTGTTTACCTTTTGTAGGATGTGAAGTGCCAGGGTTGCTTCAACATGTAAGTCTCCCCATCTGAAATTTCAGTGTTGAATTGTGTATTTGCTGCTGTCTACATGATATAAGTTATGTACTTATGTGGAATGAATAGAAAATGTTAGGTTCTATTTTGATATAGTTTGATAATTCAGGTTGACATATTAATGTAAGGGTTTATGTTGTGTCCAATGCACGTTCCACGCGATGCAATTGGATGCGGCACCAACTTTCGGAATGCTCGTACTTCTTAGGTTTAGTAGATTTCGTGTTGTTTAGCAGCATGGTTTGTGGGGGTGATTAATCAGGAGACGTTTTTCTTCCATTTGTTTGATAGATCAGGAATTATTTTTTTCTTACCTCGGGGTGTTAATAAGTATTTGATAAATCAGGGTGCGTTTTCTTCCACTTGTCTGCCTAAATACCAGAAGTTACTGCTTACATGGGATGACTAAACTGGTACACTGACCAGTTGAATGATGATATCTCTCGTTGTTTGCAAGAGTGATATAGCAGAATGCAGTCTTACTGGCTGCTAGAATTCTTAGGTTAGCTTGCAACTCAAAAGGAATAATGTCAGCCTTGGAATTTTTCTATTACGAGAATTGCACATTGTGGATTCTGTTTGGAAGGTCAAAACTGGGCTGGTAACGAGAAGCCCCAGTGTATTGCTTGGAGAGAGAGAGAGAGAGAGGTCAAAACCATTCATACCAAATGACAGGCTGGTAACGAGAAGCCCCAGTGTATTGCTTGGAGAGAGAGAGAGGTCAAAAAAAGTAATTTGAGAAAACCTGGTTCTGTCCTGATGTCATTTGGTATGAATGGTTTTGTGTGAGTTTCTATTTCTTTTTGAATAGGAGTAAATTTGATGCTGATCTCTGTTGTCAGCTAATCCTACGGACTTTTCTGCTGATTAAGCAGGTTTGGACTAAGTGTTGTTTTTGAACTTACAAATTTGACAACATTCAATTAATAGTTCAACAGCGTGATCCTCGCTGCCAGTGGCAGAAACGAATTTTTGTTTCAGTGTGGTCGTGCTTGGTGCTTAAGGCAGGTAGTCTCTCTTGAAAAAAGAAGTATTATAATCACTCTCTTGAAAAATAAGTATTATACTCGGATGGCAATGCATATTTTTTACCTCTTTTTGTTATTTGTGGTAATAGGATCCATAATTTTTGCCGAAGAAATGTGATCTGCGTGATTTAAGCACGGGTCAGGTTGATTGTTCACTCGGACCATCCTTGATGTACTGGGCCCGTTATTCATCATGTCTCCAATTGTTAGTAGAACTTTAGAAGTAAGATCTTTAGTAGTTCGTGTGCTGCACATGCAACTTGGTGATATTTTTAATTATTCAGAATATTTAATCTCTTGATCAATTATTCTTGTTAGGGATATCATAGACATTTATTAGTGGGGATAATACAATTTTAGTTGCTTTGAATTCCATGATTATGGGAGAGATTTCCCAGCTGTCTGTGAAGGGTAGCTTCCCGGACTATTTCTTTCGTTACGTTGAAAGGTATATCCTTGTTTGGAGAATTTGTTTTTGGTACCCAGTAGCTTCTATGTTGTGCAGAGTGGAACTAGGTCATCTATATTGAAGGATCTGACCTTTGATCCTCGGAGTATGCCTACTTGATCACAAGACTAGGTTATCTATAATGAAGGATCTGAGTTGTGATCCTCTGAGTATGCTACTTGGTCACGGCTCTATTTTCTTCAACGAATAATGGCTGGTCTTTATTTCTTCCTCGGTGGTTGGGTCAAAATATTCTACCCGATAGCTTGGTCCTCCGATTTGCACGAGTACAACATCGATACTCATCCCATCGTCTTGGAGAGCAACTTCTCAAGCCTCAAGCCCATACAATGGCCAAGACGAACCATCTAGTGTGTCAAGGTTCTAAATGGTGTAGGCGGGTGCGCGGCGGAGAGAGTCCGCCTACCGCCTAGGCGCAGCTGTTTTTGCATAGTATGCATATTTTAAGGGTGTTCCATGCATAACTAAGTTGTAGAACGAAGATTTATAAACTATAAAGTTTTAGTTTCCTAAAGTGAACCATAGGCCCGTAATGTTTACAAAATTTTTTGGCCAAAATATCTTGTTAGGTACTGCTCTGTCTAGACGCCGCCTCCCTCCTCACCTCCGCCTATGTCGCCAACCTCCGTTGGCCGCCTACTCCACCGCCTACTGAAAAGCGGTGCGGAGAGAGACCGCCTAGGCGGACTAGGCAGCCGCCATTTTGAACACTGAGTGTAGTTAATTTCAGTGTTAACAAATGCACACATAGGCGCAAATTTGAAGGCCAAACGATTCACAGTTCATCATATTCTTTTAGGTGATGCCAGCTTTAATGAGGACACTTAAAAAGTTTATGCACGTGGCTTCTGATATTGAGGTTCAATGAAATTGTGCTTAGATAACTAGGTTACAAGTGCAGTAGCGAGGACAGTTGGTTTGAAAAGGAAACAATACTAGGTTATGAGCTAGATCATCATGCTTTGAAGAAGGTAATGTTTATTCAGAAGATATTAGAGAGAATATGCAAGATGAAAATCTGTCAGGGGAAGAAAACTACTCTTTGAGTCGAGTATGATTATGACTTTTGGGTTTTAAGATAGGTAGGTGTGTGATCTGTGTACTTCAGTAAGCAATAGAATCAACCATTTGGAGGCTAGTTTGATGAAGCCTTATTAGCTTGACTGTTGGTTATTATTATATGTACTTCTTTGTTCTAGTATATACATGTGTGTGTGTCATTACTTTATATATATATATATATATATATATATATACACTTGAGCTGAGAAAATTACTTTTTGCACCTTACACCTTGGGTGTTAAGGAGTTGTAGCAGTGCCTGAGTGTTTCTTTTACCTTTGACCAGAATACTTGTCCGACTGTCAACCTCCTTGACTGCTAGTAAGGCATGGGCATATTCTATGGTGTGTTTGGGGGATGAACAGTGTTTGAACACACGGCTCACTCTCATCAGCATTTCGAGACCCCATTCAGTTTCAGAGTCTCAGACCTGAGTTGAGAAGGCTTCTTATGTCTAATCTTCCTTTTTAAAGAAATATGTGCAAGATCTGGTTGATTAAGTACCCAAAGATATGGCAGAGTGACCTTCAGCTTCCCTGTAATATTGGTCTCTTTTGCTTCTTTCTCCTTGTTGTCCTAGCCCAATTGGCTGAACAAAGTGGGTCCTTTTTTTTCCTTCTAAGTGAGTCATATCCTGCCATCTAATCCTCTTAGGGATGGAATATGTCTATCGCATCAGGTACATGTTCAGCCAAAAGGTCCCTTCAGTGCCTTGATGGCGACTCGAACCACCAGTGGCGACTGCTCTTACCTTTGTACTACCTTTTTAAGTTGAGTTTCTCTGCGGCCCAAGGGGCCTCTCCTTCTTGGATGCTGGTGTTTCTTAAACAAAACATCTGTTTCTTCGCTATCCTCTGGAACTAGACAGCTAGATCCCCAGATAGTTTAGGAATCGACAAGTTCTTTCTCGGTCTGGCTACCAAATAGTGCAAACAGTGAGACTTCCTTGGTCACTCTAGTAAGAAACTATTACTAAGGAGGGTACTTCCAATAAGCCCTGAATGAGGGTTGTCCTTACTCCTTCCTCAATATAACAAATTCGATGACTGCAAAGAGGGGTCCATTGTCACTTAGAAACTTCAAATTATTATTGGCATCTCTGAAAAGATTACTCGACTCTTTTCAATGCTAAATGATGATGTCAAATGATAAAAAGAACCTTCACGTTTTTCCTTGATGCGGGACAGCCCGTCACAGACATACGCAATAAGCATTAATCTTCAAATAAATAAGAGTTGTTCATGCAGTTCCTACCCTACTAAAAAATATAATCTTGTTGGTCAATTGACTGGGTGAGGGGCATTTGAGGCATTTGAAGAGTACTGATCCAACACATCCAAAAAAATCCTAGTGAATCGGTCCACCTAAATCGCCCTCACCACACATGCAGCCAATTTCTCATGAGGAAATCCGACTCTTAACCCTATTAATAGCATAGGAGTCGGGGCGAAAAGTATGCATTATCATTTGATTGTAATACTACTTTTCAAGTGTATATAGCATCAAGAGAATTTTACTGGAACCTATGCAGCGGAATATTGTTTGCAGATTCATAGTTGTGGACAACCCGATTGTTCGATCTGAAGCATCATTCATGCTTAAAACATACACCCTGCAGCCTTTAGGACTATAATTCTCAGGCAGCTTGTCATTTGAAGGAAACATTAACCTCTTGATTTATTTAGTTCATGTGAGGTTAGGATTGGGCTGTTCCATTAGAGACTGGCAATGTTTAGGTCTGGTCAGATTGTCCAAGGTCCTGGTGTTCTGTTAGGAGAGAGAGGAGTCAAGGAAAAAAATGTAAACATGGGTTCTATCCATGATGGTGTTGATATGGATGGATTGAAAGAGTTGACACTATTTTTCGTGAGAGTAAAATTGGTGCTGAACTGTTGCTAGAGAATCTATTTTTCATTTTGGGTAGATCTGAGAGACTTGCTCCATCCATATTTTTTTTTTGTTTCGAACAAGTACTCTTACTAACAATGCAATAAGAATAGAACCAAATTTAAATACTACCAAATACTTACTTTTAATTCTTAAAATAAGATGTTTCCGACCTACGTCTATTATTTTACTGGAAATCTTTAACAATTTAGTTATATTGGCCCTTGAAAACTTTTGTATACTGCAAGTGAAAACGAGGAAAATTGGTTTGAAAGTTCCAAGTTCAAATTCCATCCTATGACTGTGGTGCATTTGCATCCTTGGTTATTTACTCTAGATACAAAACTAGCTCCTGGCTTCAAATTATTGCGGGTTTCAATCTATGACAAACGTGGATTCTTAGTTCTTAAGCTGAGGTGAAAATCACATTGTGGGCTAGTTTATACTTACAGTTACATTTTTTTAGTTTTTTATCCTGACACAATAACATTGGGAACACAAGCTGTGCTAAGTAGGTTGCAGCAGGACAAAAATGTTTTGATCATGTCTTACAATGTTTTAATATAAATTTATATATCGTGGAAATTTCATAGCGATCCTTCAATGCTGTAAGATTGACTATGGTATGCCCTTTCTTGGACTGAAGGAAGAAAGAGAGAAACAGCCAAGATTAAGTTTACGGTTTGACTTTGTAAATCTTTGGATACGACACTAGTTTGGAAAATAATATTTAAGTTGGAATTGTCTCTAGTCCGTTTCACGTAGTGTTAGTACATTATATAGCTATGCCATTATGACGAAACTGAGTCTTGTGTGCTTGGATTGCTGACCCTAATTTATGTTGTTCGTTTATGTTTGCAGAACTACTGTGTTTAGCCACTCTCAGACTGTTGTGGTTTGTGGGAATTGCCAGACTGTCCTGTGCCAGCCTACTGGAGGCAAGGCGAGGCTCACTGAGGGATGCTCCTTCAGGAAGAAGGGAGATTAAGGGTGGTTTGTACTTTTTCCAAGTGCTCATTTTTCAAATCACTCAAGATAGTTATGGATATGGAACTGAGATCTTAATGTGTTAGGTTTTAGCATCTGATGTGTCAAGATTTTGATCCATGGCGGTAATTTGGATTTGTTAATTCTAAATATTTTGGGGATTTTCTGGTTTGTGTTTGGCATACTTAATTATGTTATCATTTCAGAACACACTGCTGGTGCTTGCTGCAGTTTGTTTGAATTAGAATTTTTGCGAGAATCATAATTGTACTATGTTTGGTTCAGTATGAGATCTAAATGTGTTCAAAATCAAATTCCATAACCATGAAAATTGGATGGTTTGGTTACTGCCGCCACCCAATGCAAGTTGCTATTTGTACTCCATATATTTGTTAATATATTAAAGTGGGAAAATTATTTTGCTATATCTTCCTTGTAATGTATAGGGATAATTTAGCAAATACCTCCATTCCACATGTTCAAACTAGCATATACCCTCAATAATTTTTTTAACTACCAATGTTCCCAGTTTTAGTATGTAATCTTAAAAAATTTAAGATACTCCCATTTTGTTTCTTCTGTTTTACATAGGAGGTGGGGGGGGGGGGGGGGGGGGGGGTTATTTGTTAGATAAAAAAAATAGTGGAAGTATATGTTAGTTTCAAGTTTCAACATTTAGAATGAAAATATTTGCTAAATTATCCCTAATATGATCAATCAAACAAATGAGAGAAATGTCAACCTTTCTATCAGGTTGCCTGTGATTGCCCGGTATTTGTTAGACAAAATAGTGTGGGTATATGCTAGTTTTAATATTTAGAATGAAAATATTTGCTAAATTATCCCTAATGTATATCATCAATCAAGCAAATGAGAGAAATGTCAACCTTTTTTTATCAGGCTGTAATTCCCCTTGCAGCAATGGATGCTGTAATTGGAGTTGCCGCTAGGGCTGCAAATGAGCCAAGCCGTTCGCAAGCTGCTCGAAGCTCAGCTCGATAAAAGCTCGCTTGAGCTCGGTTCGTTTAGTAAACAAGCTGAGCTCAACCTTCATTTTTGAGCTCGTTTAATAAACGAGCCAAGCTCAAGCTTAGAAATACTCGGCTCGTTTGAGCTCGCAAGCTAGCTCGTTTATGAGCTTGTGAGCTGACTTGTTTATAAGCTCGTTTAGGAGCTTGTTTAGAAGCTCGTTTGTTCTTTGTTAAATTTTAATTTTATATATGTTTGTATAACAATATAGTTGTGTGCTTTAAATTTTAATTTAATTTTAATTCAAACCTAACTAGCTTGAAATCAAGCTTAACGAGCTTGAAAGAGCAACCTTGAAATCAAGTTTAACGAGCTTGATTTTGAGCTTATCAAGCTTGTTTATCAAGCTTGAATCAAGCTTGCTTATCAAGCCAAGCTCAAGCTCAAACCAAGCCAAGCTCAAGCTTAATATAAACAAGCTCAAGCCAAGCTCAAGCTCAAAAATAAAAAAACTTATCAAGCTCGAGCTCGATTAATCCTTGTCAAGCCAAGCTCAAGCTTACAAAAGCTTGGCTCGGCTTGGCTCGTTTGCAGCCCTAGTTGCCTCTAACACGGCTGCAACAAATGCTGCATGAGTTGATTTATGTATTTCGTCATCTTTTGTTGTATGGATTGCTCTTTACAGAAATAACGAACAACTCTCATTGCTGTAAGCGGCTGTTTGGATAGATGTAACTTTTTGAAAGTGTGAAAGTGGCACTTGCAACAAGTTGGCACTTTCCAAAATGTGTTTGGAAGTACTTTTTGTCTGGTGAAAGTAGAAGAAAAATGAGTTCGTTGTTTGGATAGTTTTGAAAGTGGAGAAAAATGAGTTCGGTTGTTTGGATAGTTGTGGAAAGTGAATGTTAGAATTGAAAATATGATAACCCATAATTATATTAACTACTATAAACAAAAAATAAATATTTTTATTAGATAAAATAAATAAATTAATTAAACAAACAAACAACAGTAGCATCTGATTTTATTACATAATAATAATTAAACATCACCAGCATTGATTAACTACTCCAAAATTTAATTAAACAGATTGTAATTATATTAATTATAATGATTAATGGTCAATAAAATATTTGGTCATTTCCGAGAGAATATTTCTCTCTCCAGAGTCTTCTTTACAACCCAAAGTCTGAGTCTTCTTCACATCCCATTTCTTTATCCATATTTTTCTTCACACCTCTCATTCCATTTCTCGATTCTTCTTCACTTGAAAAATGGGATGTTCAGCATGAGCACATCCGGAGTTCTTCTTCACACCTCTCCAGATCTTCAGGTGGCTATCACCACCGCCACCGCCGCAGCTAGTCCGCCGCGGTGGCGGTGATGTTCAACATGAGCCCGGAGTCTCCATCGATGGCCTCCACCGCGAGGGCCCGGAGTCGCCATCGATGGCCTCCACCGCGAGGGCCCGGAGTCGATGGTGGTGTTCTCCACTTTCATCATTGTTGCAAGAGCAGAATATAGGAGTTTCAATGGAGTTACTTCCGTTTTCCCTGCAGGTGGAGAATGAAAAATTGGGGGGGGGGGGGGGGGGGGGGGGGGGGGGGGGGGGGGTGACAGCATTTGAATTGTGTCAGTAATTAGACACTTGCAGCACAGTTACAAAGTGTAACCAAACACTGAATCTTTCAATTTCATTGTCCACTTGCAGCAAAAATGATACATTTCGCCACTTTCTTTCCACCTCCGGCTATCCAAACAGCCTCTAAATGTATGTTCAACAAATGTTGATGAAATACTTTCTCGTCAAATTTTTGGAGTTCTATAAAATAGATAAGGAATTCAAGTTTAGAAACCAATTTTATAAAAATATATATTGGAGTTTTGCCAACTTCAGTTCTGATAGGATTTTTGGAGAGGAAAATTGAGTTTTGTCCAAACTCAAACACTTCAAACACCAGCTTATTTGGGATTTGGAGGCCCAACTCTTACGAAATGGCAGTTCAGTTCATTTTACTAACCCAGTTCCCTGATGCAGTCTTAATCAAACAAACACCGATGTACAAAATTCAATAACATAGTTAATAGTAGGGGTGAGCATAGGTTCGGTTCGGTGCAGACCGAACCGTCACAGGTTAAACCGAACCAACAAATTGTAAAACCGAACCGCACCTAATTCATGAGTACCAAACCGACCTAACCGAAACAAATCGGTTCGGTTGATCGGTTATTCAGTTATGGGCCTTGGTTTATGGGCCTTGTTTAATGGGCCGACCTATTTCAAAAAATTTTGGAATCATTGTAACGATGCAAATACAGCAGTAATAATTCTCAAAAGCAGTAATATCAAATTTATAAATTCAATTGAAACCATAGAAAGAGTGCTGCAAGTCTGAACCACCATATCAATTACAAGTTACAACCAACCAAAATATTAAATAACTCACCCTTACATAGTAACAAAAGTATCAATAATACTAACAAAGGTTACAAAGCCATGTAATATCAATGATTCCAGACGTTGTTAAGCATATACAACTTAATTTCAACCAAAAAAAGTTATATTACAATTTTCAGAAGCTAACAAAAAAATGACTCCATTGTTGATGATGTTGCACCAGTGCAATGACTCCATTCTCATGTAACCCGGTTCCAACAGCACCTACATTTGCACAAAAAAGAAGGAAAAAAAGTATAATATGGCTCAGATGGCTATTTCTGCACCATAGTATGATGCCATGTAGTATCAGTTATATTTTCTTAAGCCGTAATCATCATCGACACTTTCTTGTTTTTATGTTAGTAAATATTTCAAGAGAAAAAAATGAACTGCAGAACTGGTAACAAATATCATACAATCATTTGGTGAGAACCTTACCTAAGCTACTAATCATTTGGTGAGTAACATTTGGTGAGTAACCTTACCTAAGTTATTGTATAAAACAGAGAGCAAACACATAACATTATGTATAAAACAGAGAGCAAACAAAGACATTATTTGGCAAAGATATTATAAAACATGTATTGTGTAAAAAGCAAACATTACAAACAAAGATATAAAACAAAGAGCAAACACTAACATTATGTATAAAACAGAGAGCAAACAAAGACATTATTTGGCAAACTAGCCAGCAAACTGCCATTATAACATTATTCCTACAAACACATAATTTACCCTGCAAACTTGCAAAGTGCAAACTGCCAATTTTCATTATTCCATACACACATTATTTGTCCTGCAAACTTGCAAAGTGCAAACTGCCCTGCAAATACATTCCATTTCCATTCCAAGCACAAGCTGCACAATATATATATATATATAAAACAATATATATATATATATATATATATATATATATATATATATATATATATATATATATATATATATATATATAGAGGGAGCGGATCAAAAGTCCCCTTAGAAAACCCTAAAAACCCCTCACTCTATTTAATGTTAATTTAATATTAATATTAATGTTAATATAATATTAATGTTAATATTAATGTTAATGTTAATATTAAATTTATTTTTATTTTATATTAATGTTAATGTTAATATAATATTAATGTTAATGTTAATGTTAATATTAATATTAATTTAATGTTAAGTTTAATGTTAATTTTAGTATTTAACATTAATATTAACATTAAAATTAATATTAACATTAATATAACATTAAATTACGGATGAGAGTGAGGGGTTTTTAGGGGGTTTTCCAAGGGGGACTTTTGATCCGCTTATATATATATATATATATATAGAGAGAGAGAGAGAGAGAGGAGAGAGAGAGAGAGAGAGGAGGGAATATATAATATATATATATATATATATATATATATATATATAGAGAGAGAGAGAGAGAGAGGAGAGAGAGAGAGAGAGAGATTCTTAGTTCTTACATCGATAAGCGATAAGCAATCCAAGTTAAATCCAAGCACAAGATCGGAAGATCCAACCCCAGGTTCCTAAAACCTGCATATTTTAAAAAAATCATAAACAGAAAGCTGATATTTACAAATGAAAAATAAATTACTGAGAAAAATAAATTACTGAGAACATAAATTAAATCTAGATGGCAGATTTACAAACGAAAAATAAATTACTAAGAACACTACAGATATTTAAACGAAAAATAATTTACTGAGAAAAATATAGATCTGACATTACAAACAACAATCGTTACATAAATTAAATCTAGATCTGACATTAAAATATAGATCTGACATTTAAATAAAAATTAAGAAAAATTACCTACATCTGAAATTATAAATAAATTAGAAACAAAATAAATTACCTACATCTGATATTTACAAACGAAAAATAAATTAGAAACAAAATCTAGATCTGACAGTAAAATATAGATCTAGATCTGACATTAAAAATTAACTACATCTGACATTAAAATATAGATCTTGACTCTCAAAATTACTCTTAGGGTTAGGATCAAACAAAATAATTAGAAACATACTTACAAAGTTTCTGTGATGTGTTCAAACCGAAGGGGGAGAATTGAGAACGACGTCGGGCCGGGAGGTGAGAACTGAGAACTGAAGGGGGAGGGAGCCGACGGGCCAGGAGGTGAGAACTCACAAGGGGGAGGGAGCCGCCGGGCCGGGGCTTGAAGAAAGAGGTAAAGAGGAGAGTGGAGATGTGGAGTTTGGAGCGTCGCTCTTGAGTCTTGACTCAAGAAGAAAGAGGCTAAGAGCAAGTCAGCAAATACATTGTGAGGAAGAGAAGAAAAGTGAATTATATATCTCAAGGTTAGGGCTCAGGGGTAAATTAGTAACTTCCCATACCTAATTCGGTTTTAAACCGAAACCCAATAAACCGTCCACCGACCGTTAAACCGAATTAGCGGGTATCTAGAACCAAAATTTACCCGATAACATTTTGAACCGAATCGAATGACTAAAATGGTTCGGTTCGGTGCGGTTTTCGGTTCTAAACCGTTTAATGCTCACCCCTAGTTAATACAATTGTTTGTGATGACAGTAGTTGTTATCACGAAACAATTGTATTGATTCCTATTATTGACACGTGGTATTATTTTTGCATTTAGGTTATGATTTTTCCTGTTAGGACTTTAAAATAAAATAAAAAATAAGATACATATAATCCAACGGTTATTAATGGCCGAGTTTTGAAAATTAGGAACTCATGAGTTCTTATAGGATTTATTGTTTTGACACTGCTACATGGAGTGGCCGCTTTTAATTGGCATGACACCGGCAGGGGCCCGACGCGAATTGGGAGGGGTGGGTGGGGGGAGGGGTTGCGCGAATGACATTGCGACAACTTAGCCCGCGGTCACAGCCGACGGGCATAGACTGCGGGCTGTTTAGCATTTCCTTTTTGTTTACCTCTTGAGAACATTGTGATGCGGTCACAAGAGCAACTTATTGCAATCTGTTGTGCATCATTATCGCAATATCATAAATGGTTGGATATGTTAACATTTCAATTTTGTTTTGAATTACTAGTCTTAAATGATATTTACGAAAAAAAATTCAAGTAGTCGTCGTTGACCCTGAACGGAGAATTTTGAAGAGGTTTGACTGATTTGCCATATGAAAATGTTTCTTTGACCGCGCGGTGGGGTGGGGGAGGGGGGTGCCGCCCGCACGGACGTCTCGACCCCACTGCCCCCCTGCACCACACCGGGCCCACCCCTTTTCTGCAGTCCCCTACAACGGAGGGGCGACGTGGCTCGCAAACCAGGACTGCGGTCCAAACCTGCGTGCAACTTAGCAGTTTTCTTTGCCATATGTTGTTTTAGTTTCATAATCACACTAATTATGAGAAATGTGGGAGTACACTCCTTTTATGGTAGTGCTACCGTGCTTGCTAACATGAAACTTCACCGGATTAAGTTACCAAATGTACAATTTTGACAAACAAACCGATTTGGTCGGTTGTATGATTTATATAATTGAGACTTACCAAAAGACTCTCGAGGTAGATTGGTAAAATTAATTGTATTGTTGGGATCTAGTTTCGATTCGAGGTGTCTGAAAGAATAGTCTGGATGTCATAAATCATCAACGGGAGTTGCGGCAAAGATGACGGAAGATCGATGGTTGAACCGGACTCGAACTAAACAATAATAGTAGCGATGCTATACCACAATATATCGACGGTATACTGGATCGATGAGTTATGGTTCCAAAATCAGTTTTGTTGTTTGGCGGTACACCGACAATATACCGTCTATCGGCGAACAAATCAGATACGAACCCATGTCTGCATCTAATTTTACCGTGTGATTAAATCTGGACGGTCATGATTAGTGCTGGACTATTGTAGGATTTTTCTAAACCCTAAATTAGGTTTCTCAACCTATATATATGTGTTGAGGGTAGTTAGCATGGAGGGGGAGATTCATGGTGCAAGTCCACATAAAATCTAAGAGAAAGTCCGTGCTTTGCTCTTAGGACCCGTCATTTGAGACAGTTGGAAGATAATATATGTTCAGATAGTCTTCTTTGTTCAAGGAGACCACTACGGGGTTGAGTGAGTGAAATCTTTTGCTTTCTTCTTGAGTTTGGTAAGAGGGTTGAACTTTTCGGCAAATGATTCAATAATTTGTATTCAATCTTCTATATTTTAGAGTTGTATAAATTAGAATTTTTCAGGTGACATAGTTACCGAAAATACTGTATTGATCTATCTTGGCATTTTTGTTAGAAAATGGTTCGTTATCTTCAGGTGGGTTGGCATTGCGTCAGCATCCATTCTGCGACCAATAATTAGTATAAGAGCTCTCAGATTCTCGAGAGGAAAGGTGCAACCATATCTACGGAGCATATAAACACACTTATGATCACCCTAGTAGGGGGGAACTAGACAATTTTTAAGCCAATGATGGAGGATCTACTCTGGTGCAAGGATTTGCATGGTTCGTTGGAGGGTGATAGTGCCAAGCCATCGAATAAATCTGCTGATGACTGGAAATGGTTGGATCGAAAGGTTGTTGGATTCATCCGTCAATGGCTGAACGATTCGGTATTTTATCATGTATCTATGGAGAGATCGACAAAAGAGTTATGGGAGAAGTTACATTCGTTGTACGAATGGAAGACGGTTGTCAACAATGTGTTTCTTATTTGCCAATTCGGCATCTCGAAGTACACGGAGAGTATCTTTGGTGATTGATGATGAGCTCCAAGCGCTACTGCTTTTGAGTTCTTTGTCAAAAATCTGGAAGACGTTGGTGGTGTCTGTGAGTAACTCAACGCATGATGGAGTTATCACGATGGAGATAGTCAAAAGTAGTTGATTGAACGAGGAGATCCGACGTAAGCAGATAAAGTCGTCACATAAGTCCACTATGGTTGCTTCTTATGGGAAGAGAATGCTCAAGTCATAATAGAGAACATGGAAGAGTTCTCGGGATCTTGCGAGTGTGGACCGCAAGAAGGTCTGCTATCGCTATATGGTGAACGGGGTCATTTTAAAAGGAATTGCATGAAGTTCAAAAATAAGAAGGCTAAAGACAAGGATGATCAGGTAAATTTCACGACTATGGAAGATCTCATCATCTCAACAACCTACGCAGAAGAACCTTGTGGCATGTGTCATGACAATGATTGGGTCTTGGACACGAGGCGTCGTATCAGACAACTCCAGATCTTTTGACATGTGAAGATGGACGATAAGGGAACGACTATAATTGTAAGCACCAGGGACGTGGACTTGATAATGAGCTTGGCGAGAAGCTCGTTCTCAAGGGGGTCCTTCATATACCGAGTTTGCGCTACAACTTGGTTCCGATAGGAAAGTTGACAGATAATGACCGTCGTAGTATGTTTGGGGACAAAGATTGGAAGCTTACAAAGGATTCCCAACTGTTGGCACAAGAAGATATATGTTGTGGTATATAGATACTCAAGCCACTGGTGTACAAACATACTTGAGATATCGAATGGAGGCTCGAGGGTTGTTCGACAAGAGTTTGTGGGTCATCAAAAACTTGCTGAGAGGTCTTCGAGATGATTTAAGGGATACAGAGGATTCGGTTCGACGAGACAAAACGACGAATGGAGATGAGTCAAAGATTGATTGTCGGTCTATGGTCCCATGATAGTTGGTTGGTATCTAATTATGGATTGTTCTACGGATTCGATTTTGGTGATGGATGGTTTGCCAAAATCTAATGGAGCGACATTGGTTTCAGCAGATCAAATCCAATAAGATGATCATGGTCTGCAACAAACTCAATTCGAGGTGGGTGCATCTACATTTGTACAGTTTCGAAGGAGATATGGGTTACCGACGACGTAAACAGTACATGATGCTCTACTCGAGTATGCATGTATACATGGGAGCTTCAGTGTCAGACACTAAGGTAGGTAGGTTCAGGAGCTTGAATCTCAAGAGACCTATACCGTCTGTTTAGTTGGACTAGTCAAGGGTGAAGAAGCTTGTCAGAATGGGAGCACATTTCGATATAACACAGAAGTCAGGGACATGCAACTAAGATTTACGGTGAGGCTGATTATTAGGGACTTTGGTCTTAGCTAAATTATTAACATCAGCCAGATCCCAATCATAAAGGAGGTGCTACGCAGGGCAGCCAGCGTCAACATTGTGGTCGAGCAGCTGGAGACGAAGGAAGATGCAGAACATCCTGAGAGATCATAGATCAATGACAAGATAAGCAAGAACTCTACCGCGAGATGACATGCATGGAGTCTATTTGTCATGCCCCGACCCGAAAAATTGCTCGTCCTTGCATTGATTTTACTGAATCAATCGTCCTCGTTGGGACGTGATGCCGTACGAGTCTGGAGTTGCACTCGTACAAGACTAGATAATTCAAATCATTCAAATGGTTATCTTGATTCAATATTAGCAGCAGAAGAAATAGAGTCAAATTGGAGTTACACAGAGTATACGAAATAATTCTCTTTATTCAATAAGCAGCAGAATTACAAAGGCTTTCAATAGCCCAAATGAATTTGCCATATTGGCTTACAACACTCAAGTTCTCTCTTGACTACAAAGGATTTCAACATTCCATACATTATGGCTTTTATATCTCGGTCGCATCATCATGTTGCAAGTTCGAACGTCAATGCGGTCGCACATCTCAAAACATTATGCCATTTCATGCCTCAGCGCGTTCAAGCGAAGCTCCGTCGCGAGCAATCCATTCTCTACATCCTGCAAGCAATCTGGTGGAAGATCAGTACTAATCCTCTAGCATACTGATAAGACCCACTTTACTAAACCGACATTAAGTAAATATATGAATCATGCAGCTTAAATTATGATCTTTCTATCTTTACCTTAGGATCGGATTCATGGCATATTGTAAGCAGTAAAACATGTATTTCATGACAAGCATGTCATCATTATTTGCGTAAGAAAGTAGGCAACATACAATCTCGTGTTGTTTCGTGGCGACTTCTTACTAACATCGACACACTCACCTTTGTACCAACGTAAGGTGAGTATGCCTACTATTATTTTGTCATGTTATAAGTGATCTTTGTGCAGGATCTATGTGTGCATGCACTATTTAACCCACCGGCCGCTCTTATCTACATGAAGGTCATTGGCATTCATCATGCTAGAATGGACTAAAATTCTTTCTCAAATCTTGTAACCCGATGTCCTCCCTGTACGGGTTGCTAGTCCTGTCTGAAGGATGTCGAACTTACCAATACTTGTGGCTTATCACATTAGTAGCCGATTGCAATTAATACCCAAAAGATGTGCAACATAATATTTTTCACCATCCCTCCAAGGCCGAACGGTCCCGGTGCCCCGGCCAATAACTCGTTCGAGGGAACTCACTCACCTATGCACGGGATACATATTCAAATCCATTCGACCATACAATACGCGTCTAACTCATACAACCAAACATAGTTTGAGTCCGAAACTCAGACTTCACATCATCTTGCATTTCTCACATTCTTTCTTTCTTTTCATTTCTCACATTCTCTTTTTTTTTCACATTCTCTTTCTTTCTTTTCTCACATTCTTTCCTTTGTATGATTTCATTCCTTCTTTTGATGTTTTGTCGCCTCGATTTAAGGTCCAGGTGAACGAACCGAAGGTCCTAAACAATTTAAGGCAACATACTATATTGACAGTTTCGTGGCATTTGTGCCACAATTGCTTACTTCGCACACGAAGTATATATATCTTTTAATGTGCTAGACTTATGTTCTTTTCCTCCGACTCATGCACTGAGGCACGCCTCGATAGAGTATTCAATGTTCTACAGCTTGTGCACTTAGGCACTCGTGTCGATATAGTCTTTCAATGTTCTAGCCTTCTAATTCGTATGCGAAGGTACGAACGACTCGTGCACTGTGGCACTCGTCGATACAGTTATCCCATATTCTTATGGCTGCGCACCGAGACACTCGTTGCGGTATTTCGATGTTCATTGACGACTCATACATTTGATGCACGTTTCAATTCAATTGTTCTATCTTAGTGTTCAAAATGTACTACGTTTATCTCTCGATCGAGCCACGCCCGTGGATTGATATGTTAACTTAGCATACAATGATGCATTTTAGTTAGACATGACGGAGTAGAAAAGAAGGGTCAAAATTCTCCAACCTTATGCTGATTTGGCTTGTCGTTTTACCGAGCCGATGCGGCTCGAATTCATAACTTTGTTGTACTGTCAACTCTTCTGACTTAGCCATTTAAGCACTTCATACTCCGTTGAACCACCCAACTGATTCAGCCTATCGTGCCCATGTCTCAGTTTGTTGCGAGGCGATACTTTGGTTTCAACGGACTCCGTTCCAAAGAAGGCAAAAGATCGACCTCTTATAATTTAACGTAAAAGTTTAGCTACACAAGAAACCAACTAAAATCAATATTTGTTCGAATCAGACTTATGCTTTGCATCGCTTCGATTTAATAGATCTTCGAATCTACTCAATGTTATTTTCTTTCGGGCCAACATAACACTTGCATCGATCCGACTCGATGCATTCCTCGGGTGAATGTAACTCTTCGAGTTAACGATTCATCGTAATGCACAATACGGAGCAAGGCATTACATAATATAATACTCAAAATAAGGTTCGTCCTCGAATTGAAACCAACACTCAATCCAAGTGTTTCTTTCGGTCGTTTTATGATCTCGTCCCACTATCGTTGTTCCGTTTCAAACATTCATGTAAGCTTTCATTAACATACCATAATCTTTTTTTGCAACTCGATTTGAATTCAGCATACAACTTGATCTGGTTCGTACACATATTTTAGGCATCCCAGCAATATATACATTTCAGCCAAGCCCAGTGGTAAAGAATTAGAACAAAGCTAACAGGTATAACTTCAATCCTCGAATACTTGCCATTTTGTACTGTCGACCGAACTTAATCTCTAGCGACCGTTCTCACAATTCAATCGCGTATGCATATTCGATACATACGAGATTATCCAATAAAGTAACGACACACGACACGATTCAAAATCATATTTCTTATTTTTTGACATTTCGTACTGACTATCAATTCTACACATTGCGTTAAGTCGTCGCACATCTGACTGCAACAAGTCTCCGTAACACCTTGCGTTCGAAGTCAATGTCCAACTATTTCTGAAGTCTCACTTTGCAACTCATCTCGATACGATTTTTCTTTGTTGACTTGTAAATGCATCAACATTCAGGGCTACCCCCACTAGGCAACTTACTCAGACATCGTGCTTAAATTCTCCCAATGTAACTCAAATCGACGATGCTTAAAGATAACGGTCTTTCCGACACAATTGTTTAACTCGAATTGACAGTGCTAAGAAGCAAATATCGCTTTGTCACGCCCCGACCCGAAAAATTGCTCGTCCTCGCATAGATTTTATCGAATCAATCGTCCTTGTTGGGACATGATGTCGTACGATTCTGGAGTTGCACTCGTACAAGGCTGGATGATTCAAATCATTCAAATGGTTATCTCGATTCAATATTAGCAGTAGAAAAAATAAAGTCAAATTGGAGTTACATAAAGTATACGAAACAATTCTCTTTATTCAGTAACCAGCGGAATTACAAAGGCTTTTAATAGCCCAAATAAATTTGCCAGATTGGCTTACAACACTTAAGTTCTCTCTTGCCTACAAAGAATTTTATTGTTCCATACATCATGTCTTCTATATCTCGATCGCATCATCCTGTTGCAACTTCAAGCGTCAAGCGGTCGCACGACTCAAATTGCTATGGCATTCCATGCCTCAGTGCGCTCAAGTGAAGCTCCGCCACGAACAATCCATTTCTGCATCCTATAAGCAATCTGGTAGAGGATCAGTACTAATCCTCTCGCGTACTGATAAGACCCACTTTACTAAACCGACATTAAGTAAATATGAATCATGCAGTTTAATTGTGATCTTTCTATCTTTGCC
>JANAVB010020463.1:0-45129 GCA_029216955.1 Iris pallida
ATTGTCACATCCTTCGGATGGAGAGGTGTAAAATATTTTAATTTGCGTCATCCAGATTTTGCTGCAGAGCCTAGAAATGTACGTCTGGCGCTATGTTCTGTTGGCTTCGCCCCTTTCGGGCAGTCGGGATCTCAATACTCCTGCTGGTCGGTCATTCTTACCCCTTATAATCTGCTACCATGGATGTGTATGACTCCTTATATGTTCTTGACAGCTATCGTACCGGTCCCAAAATTCGACGAAAAACATCGATATATATTTACAGCCATGGTGGATGAGCGAAACAGCTGTGGAAGATTGGCGTCGCGACCTATGATATTTTCAGGAAATAGAACTTTCAGATGAGCTTCACTGATATGGACAATCAATGATTTTCCCACATACGGTATGCTGTCGGGATAGAGTACTCACGGTACCATGTCTTGTCCGATATGCATAGAAAAGTAAGGCGTTTCGCCTTAAGCATGGAGGAAAAACTTCTTTTTTTGATTGCCATCGTCAATTTCTACCAGCGAGTCATCCTTGGAGAAAGAACAAGGACGCGTTCAGAGCTGGAAAACAAGAATTTTCTCACCCCCAGCCAGATTGTCGAAATACGAAATTTGGGAAGATGTAAAGGACTTGCCCACTGTAATGAAAGATCCATCGAACAATCGTGTCGATGGTTCGGACGAAGCCATAACTGGACCAAACGGAGTATCTTCTGGGACTTGCCTTATTGGAAATAATCTTATAAGGCATAATCTTGATGTTATGCATATCGAAAAGAATGTGTTTGATAATGTCTTCAATACCATCATGATATTAAAGGAAAGACGAAGGACAATCCAAAAGCAAGATAAGACATTGTCGAGATATGCATGCGTTCTTATCTGAACTTGATACAAAGGGAAGCTGGTGGACAATTGACTAAGCAGATAGCACAATACACATTGAGCAAGGAAGATAGATTAATCTACAATGGGTATATACTTTAAGATTTCCCGACGGCTATATGTCGAATTTGTCTAGATGCGTTGATATCAATGAACGCAAGCTAACGGGTGTTTCACTTAACAAAATGCCTGGAAATCAGCTTTTGAAAATAAAACTTGAAAGAGTGCGAAAGAGTACAAATTGTTCTGGGAAGTATTGCTATGGAAGTCTGATCTGAAGTCGATCACTTTGTTCCTGGACCATACGATGATGATGAAGATCACTACTAGAAGAAGATGAACAGCTGGAAGAACTAAGTCACCAGAAAGGTATCAACGCACTTGGGTACTGATGGCGAGGCTGAATGCTTTCCTACTTTGCTTCACTCTGTTCTGAAAGAAAGGTTGAAGAAGAATGCTCTGGACAATCAAAGTCTCTGGGCTCTGATCTCTATGTATTCTCTCCTGTCTCTCCCTGCGTCTTGTTATGAGAAAAATAAGTCTATTTATAGATGTCACGACCCGTACCCGCTTTTCGGACGCGAGCTCGTGAGCAAGCCAGCTACGTATCAAGCGGACTCCAGCCCGACTCGAGTACGTATAAGCTGTCAAGGTCAAAGGTATCATGTCTAATCTAAACTGTATCTCAATCCCAAGAATTATATGAAACAAGAATGAACAATTATGGGTCATGGTCTGCAGCCCATTAGCATATTGTTCGATTAGACTCCAAGAATGATATGAGTCTAATAATAAGCAGAGTATATCATGGTACTGAATATAAAGCACGAGAAGATAATAAAGAAACCACAAGCAAAATACATGTATCATACATCGCAATCCTCTACCATCCTGCTCTGCTAACTAACACCATGCAGTCGCTATACCTGAAGAGATCATCAGGTCCTTAGAGGACTAGCAAGATACAAACATGCCTATCTAACAGTTTAATCATGCAATAATATAACCAGGGTATAAATAGGAACTAGACAGGACTGACAAGTGGCTACTGACAGGTAACTATGAACTCGGATACGGATCAAGTATGCATAAATGAACTGCTGGTAGATCAATGGATAACCAACCCTCGCCCCGATTGTGGACTCGCATGTCAGTTTCAAGACAATCACCCTCGCCCCGATTGTGGACTCGCAGGTGCAAAGGCAACCCTCACCCCGTGTGTGGACTCGCAGGTTGTGGAAAAGACAAAGGGATAGCAGTTCACTCACCCATACTTACAGACATGACTCAGTCAAGACACAGGTGAAGACATGACACGACGCAATCACGATACACGAGAGAACCAATCTAATATGAACTACAAGGCTAACCATGTACATAGACTATCTCTATACTAGCAAGCACGATATACAAATCACAAGTAAATAACCAACTGGTAAAACTGTATAATAATAGAAATATGCATGTAAATAACTGTAGAGGAGACAAGTATACTTTTCTGGAGGTTGCACACAGATCCAACAAATACAGTCAACTGCCAAGCCATAAGTCCAAGTCCTCACAACTGTCTCCGAAAGCTGAAACATACATTGCCAACATTCTCAGAATAGTCAAATTAGCTAGGATTGCCTGTCCTTAAGTCCAATTCTGGATACAGAGGCAAAATGATAATTTCGAGCAAAAACGATGTCCGCCGTTTGACCCGCTTTGCACCGAAAGGCGTGCCAGAGTCAATGGTCTCTAAAGTCGTCAACTATATGTCTACAGATTCGGTTTTCTGATACGAATCCAACCATATGTCCAAGGTTGGATTCTGGCGGGCCGTGCACAAAATCACCCGTTGAGTCGGACCGTGGGGCCCGCGAAATGGTGATCCGTTCAACTGTCTCAGAATCGGACCAAACTTGGCATGTACGACCAAAAAAATGATACGGTTTTGTTGGTACAAGTTTCGTCTCGATCTGACGAGCGTGCACAAAGTAATTAAAGAATTTGCAAAGTGCACGATACGTGAATTTCGACGGATACGCATCAAATTCGTCGCGCACACGCGACCAATTTGAATTCCGTCAAAGCCCACATGACCACGAAGTCGTTACGCAGCTTTCGATGCCTTTGATTCGCGACCACGTTGCATGGAATGGCGGGACGCACGTCGTATCGAACAATTTTTTAGTTTTGAAAACAGATTTTTGGGAAACTTTGGGATTCGATTTCTCGACGCGTAGCCGATGATTTCCAAATCCGCAAAAGGGTTATGAAGCCCTATATGGTGTCTATAACTAGCTTCAGATAGTTTTTGAAATACCCTAATGTTTAGTTCAGAAAATGCAAGCCAAGTTGGGTCGAGAGACTAATATAAACTTTGTTTTGGAACGGATTTTCGCCAATGTTGGCACTGAATTTTAACTCGATTCCATCTTGATCTAAACTGAAACTATCATATAGTGATGAAGGGGTATAGGTTAGGTGTCTACCTGCGCGATCGGTTCGAGGATTGGTTGAGCGTGAAGATCGCTTCCTCCCCGCGAAGTTGACCTCACAGGGCTGTTGTTGCTTGCGATTTCGTTTCCAGGCCGTGCGCGCGACTCTGTCGGTCGGCCGTTGGCCGCGTACGGCGGCATCCAGTACTGGGGAAGAGTCGTCAATGGTGGGGGTCGGCGCTGGGGTGGCCGTTCCTCTGTTTAGGGTTCTTCGAAACCTCCCGCTCTCTATAAATAATCGGGTATTCGCATATGGGGGGTTTATTAGTTAGTTGTTTGGGAAAAACTCATGGGGAGCTCGGGCTAGGATGGATTATGGGCTCGGAAGGCTTGGGCTTGCTTTGCAAGTCAGGTGGGCTGCTATAGGGCTCTGGTCCAGGGGTTCAGCTGGGCCAGGCCGTGTCACGACCCGCACCCTAGAGTTAGGGCACGAGACGTGGGTACGTCCAGCCTACGCCACAGTGTCGGCGGTAGAATGCTGTCCTAGGTCACAACATCTAGCAATATAAAGCTTAAGCAGTTTATACTCCCCGAATGGGGGGTGACATGATAAAAGTAGACTCAATCACAACTAAGGAAGAAGAAGCACGATATGATATAAAACTCAAAGAAAAACAGATGATAACATAGCTGATAGATAGATAAATGAAACTGCTGAAGTGAAAGGAATCCCAAGTACATCAGAAAGTCTAAGTGTCTAAGATAATACAAATCCATATCCCAAGTATCAATAAGTACAATCATCCATGAAATACTGAAATGAAAGCATCCTAGTCTAAGGGTGTGTCATCCACAGCTAGTGGGACCTGCTGCTGGTCCAGGTCCAAGCACTCATCTAAAGTAGCACCGTAATAGGTAGGACAGCCAGCCTCGTCCTCATCCTCTGTAATATTTCAACAGGTCCAGTCAGGACGGAGCGAGTACAAAACATCTCAACAAGTCATAGCAGAAAAGGAAATATAATCATGCTAGAGAATAAAATACAGGATCTGAAGAAATAGCATAATGTAAAAGAGAGACTGTAAGTAAATATCTATGATATATATAAAGAGAGACAGTGCTAGTGATTCAGAGTACTGCATAAACATGTGAATGGCTAAGGACTGATTCATGATTACACTACTGGAAATTGATTCATGATTACACTACTTGGATTTATTCACATGTTCACTTATACTCCTCCATCCCCAATCAATACACAAGGATCCATTCAAGTTACGTTAAGATTCATGATTATACTACGTTGCCCATAAAGGGTGATTCATGAATTGATTCGTGAAGGCTCGGTGATCATGAGGGTACATGAGTCACTAGCTGATTCCCGAAGATTCATGATGATAGAAGCATATGATACGTGATGTAAGTGAAACACACATGACAAAAGTATCTGATGCTCCCGAGGGGGATAACATCTCATGAAGGGATCCATATAGTACCAATCCGTGTTCCAACGTGTCAGCATCAAGTAAGATAGTCTAAAGCAGAAAATATAATCCTAAACATGATATGAAATGATCAGAGAATGTACTCGCCTGGTATATGAGTGTCCAACTGAAAAGTACTGTCCGAGGAGTGGTGTCTGGCTCCTATTAGAACAACACAAGTCACAACAAGTCCAAAATGATAAAATAAAGCTCTACCATGCATTCTACATGAATCTAGGTCAAACTAGGCCAAAGTCAACTCTTGGTCAACTCTGATCAACCCTAGAAGTCAAACTAGGTCAACTATGGTCAAACTAGGTCAAACAGTCATTCTAGGTCTAAACAAACCTACACTAGTTAACACATACCATTACAAGGCTATGCAAGCCTATCAAGTCTATACTAGCCTATTCTAACAATTATACTACTATATTACAATACAACTATATAGCTACCTACATACATATAGGCATATACAAATACCCTATGTACACACATTCATGTTTTATATTGCATTCCTATACATCAACAAGCATGTGCATTATGATGCATACATATGGCTTAAATACATATATACATATACCTATATATATGTATACATTACTTATATAGATATACACATATAATATATATACATACATGTATATATAGAGAGAGGGAAGCAATGTGTGTGTGTTAGGGTGTACAGTGGTGTGAGTGACTGTGTGTGTGTGTGTGTCCATGAGGGGAGTGAACTAGGAAACAACATAGGACAGTAAAGAGAGAGGAAAGGGTATGTGTGTGTTTAATAGGATATAGAGTGTATAGTGTAGGCAACAAGTTCCAGGATTAGGATTCAGCTTAACATAGGAAAAACAGTTTGAAACCCAACTCTAATTCCAGTTTCAGTCCCCATGATATTTCAGATTCACAACACTAGTAATAGCAAACTCAAGTTGAAATCTCAGTTATAAGGGAGGTTCAAAAATGCAGGAAAATAGGTTTTCAGTTGTATAAGGACTGTCAAAACAGTCCTCAACTAGTGAACTCAGATTTTGAGTCTATCCCACACCCAAAACAATCCAAATTCGACATACTACTAGAAGACACATAGGTAAACAAGTTAGGGGTTTAATACCATGCAAACATCAGTGTTAAAATGGTCAAAATGATTGCCAAAGCTCATTTTCAAATCTGAAAACAAAACAGAAAAATAGGATTTGATACACAATTTTTAGGTAGAAAAGGAATTGAGTTTTTAAACATCAAATCTAATCTAAAATACCCAAATTAAGGTTGGTAACATATACATACATTGCACACGTGCTGTGTGACGTGTTTGTGTCCATAAAAGTGGACACAAACGTGTCCATTCAAGTTAAAACCCAAACGGGTAAATCAGGACACAGGGAACTGGACAGTCTCGTGCGGGTGTGCACGCGTGTCGTGCACCCGACACAGGCCAACCCAGGCCTCGTGCTCGTGTCTCCAACTAGACTAGGTATAGGTGCTCGTGTCTAAGTGCCTGAATCGTGTCAGTGCGTGTCGTGTCCAAAGTTATAGGGCCGTGTCAGTGGCTATTTACACTGTGTACAGTGACAGTGGGTTTCCCCGTATGCGGTCGATATCTCGTCAACTAATGCACAAAGTCCCATGAAACTTGGGGAGTATGGTGACAGTGGGTGTCCCTCTGCTCTCACAAAGTTTTGTGTCCGGGCAAGCCGTGTCGTGTCCTGTAGGGACCCCGATAGGCAGGGGATCCGCCAGGCCGCACGCGAGCGTGTGTAGCCCATGTGCACGCGTGTCCAAACGACACAATACATGCACAAATCCAACTCAGTAAATTAAATTCGTGTAAGCGACAACAAAACGCAATTTTCCATTCAAAAATATTTCGAAAATAACACAATCGATTCCACAGTGGCATTTCCACAAACACTAAGAACAGGACACTGATACGTGTCCTGTTAGGACACGAAACGACACAAAAACCTGGGGATTCCTATTCCTATAGTTAGGTTAGGTCTAGGGCTCCCTATACAAGCAAATTGTCATGACCCGCTCCCGAATAATCGGACACGAGTCGGACACGCCCAGCCTTCGTCGTTAGAAACGACGAAGTAAGCTGTACCAAGCTAGGGAAAACTAACCAGATAATCATGAAAATATAGAATCACAGCATCTAAAAACGTATCCCAGAATGATCACCATAATCCACAAATCTAGATATCAAATGTACGAGTCATCAAGAATGAAATGTACATGAATTCTAAAGACAATATCTAAGAGTAAGCTAACAGTCTAAACCTGAAACCTCAAGCTAAGCCTCATCCTGCTCAGCTAATCCTGGGCTCTGGCCCATAGAGTAGAACAATGTCTTGCAAACATACCTGCAACATATCCTATTCAGGAGCGGAGCAAAGCACAGTTCTAGGTAATGAGCAATAACATCATGGTATGGAAAATAAATACTGAAAGAACAGGATAAGAACAAGGTATGTAAAGAACATGAAGAACATGAACTACTGCTATAAAGATACATGAAAGATCATGACTATGTAAAGATGCAGGAAAGATCACGACTATAGCTAAAATCAAGATCAGGATCATGGGAACTAATGTAAGAACAAAATCCTGAACATGTGTGTTATAATTTTGAAATACTTCTATGATATGTGACCGGCTTGGGTAAGACCATGAAAGAGCATGAAAGATCCTGAAAGATCATGTAGGTACGGCTTAGGACCCGCGTGTACTGTACGAGGCCTAAGCTAAAGATCATGAATAAGTATCCGGGTTTGGTCACATATCTAGAGTATTTCCCCACCCCAAGATGCAAGTAAGATCATGAAAGAACAAGTAAGATCATGAAAGAACAAGCCAAAAAAGATCATGAACGTGTCGCAGTGTGTCAGCAATAAAGAACAAGAAAAATGCACTGATCAAAACCATAGAATATACTTGCCTTGCTCCAAGGAAGTACAAGTAATCAAAGAAACTGGGTGTCCTCCTGTCATGATAATGATGTGTACAAGTTGGTTAATACACAACTAAATCTAATTGGTTTTTATCAAGAGATTCTATTCATAATTTATTTCTAAATATAAACCCTAATTTCTATGATTACTGTAATAGACTATCAACAAGCTCAGGTAACATCCTATCAACTTAATGTTATCAATATCAACTCTTAGTTTCCTGTTAATTGATTCTAAGATACCCATGGTTATTCTCCAACTATCCTGGAAACCCTTTACCAGAAATCGACTGTTGCCAACAGCCATTAAATAGGCAACTATATTCAGCTTGCATCAGGACATGTTTAAACCCATATTCCCAAATGCTCTATCAGTTCAGAATGCAATAGCAGGTTCACAGTAAATTTAGACAAGAAAATATCATGACATCTAATAACTGGAATAAAAGAATGGGAAACAGGATATGATAAGGGACACCAGATAATTCACATCATCTATAAGTTAATCAGGAAGGATCTCACAGGCTCAAAAAGCTATTTGTACCACCAATTTCTATAGCCAAAATAATAGCATAGAACCATTTCTCATTAGTTGTAAATCTGGGAACAAAAGCAGGCCATCACATAAGTATATAGGTCTCACAATGCATCATGCATTCAGTCAAGAATTTCTCTGGTTTTTAGAAGAAAAGGGAACTGAGATCAGTTCCCTACAGATTTTATTGATATTAAACATAACAGGACTTGATTCCAAAGGGCAGGACACAGCTAATCAACACAATTTAACTCAGGTAAACTGCCACTTCATATATATATAATTCCAGATTTACTAAAATATTGGTCAAAACTGAACTGGTAGTTGAACTTCCATACTCGAATTGGTACCCACCCTTAGTTCAGTTGAGACTGAACTGAGAATATCAAGTCCAATCCATGAATACTTGCATATCCAGCTGAACAAGATGATGCTCAAGTTTAGAATTTCCAATTCGAGAGAATAGCTGTAGAGCAACCTCAGATTTCACTAGCTCGAAATCATCATAGGTTGTTTGAAGTATGATTTCAGCCATCCCCAACTTGATGTTAACCCAACTGATATATATCCAAGGGACTGAGATTGATTTCCCAGTCACCACATCATCAAGTTGTTCCAATGGCTGCTAGGTAGCCACTGAAAAAGTATTCCCAGCACAGTGCTTCATTGGTACATGATTCCATTGAACCAATGTAGAAGTACTAAATGCCCAATGACTGAAATGGCTCAGTCACAGCCTCAGATTTCACTCATTAGACAGTATAGGAAACCTTGATAAACACATATCATTCAAACAGAATATGGCTGAAACCATATCACCCCAATATACATGTCATACTCATTCTCAGAAACAACAGGGAATTATTGGTTGCATAACTCAGGTTCCAGATTGGACCATGCTATTAGAATATAATCCAGATCCATCAAAGATCATGATGTCCAGATTATAATTCCCAGCCCAACAATTACTGCAGTATGAAAATTAACCCAAATTACCATACGAGATACTAAATAACATAGGAAGACAACTACATTCACAAGGAGAAAATTATAGCTACTTGATTCCTTGAAAGAGCTGTTGATTCAGAAACAGGACACAACCTCAACGTCCCAAAATAACGAATAAAACTGTTCAGGCATAGCAACAAACACATAGAACACAATATTAATATGATGTTCTCAGAATGTTAGGGACGTCCAAAGAATTGCAGTACACTCTAAATCACCTAGTTAAACCCAGATTCAGACTTCCAAGCTAATCCAAAGCAATCGATCCATTGATCTAGCACACGAAACTCTAGGAAAAGAAGCCACGGTTGAAATCAAAATTTATTCACAAATCGAGATTCAAAATCACTAAGTTGAACACTCACCACTGTTTCCCGTTCTCGATTGAGGAAGAACGATCGATTGATCACGAATCAATCTTTCCTACAAAATTTGATCAATCCAGAAAAGAATTGAGAGTTGGAATTACAAAACTAATTGATCAGAAGCTTAACTCTTACTGGAATTAGCTTGTCTCAACAGGAGCTCGACTGTTGGGAAGAAGGGTTGCCATGGCTGCCAATTCCATTCCTCCAGATCCAAGGAATCGAATGAGAGAAAATAAATTGAAGAATGAATAGAGGATGGCTTCATCTACAGAGAGAAGGGAAGATTATATAGGTGAATTGATGCGTGGAAGCTAGGCTAACCAAAAAAAATGGCGAGAGAATTGGCTCTGACAGGCGGTTAGAACGGTGGAGAGGGGAGCACATGGCCACTCTCCCTGGCCGTTAGGAATTTGAATTTGTGAAGAGCTTCCAGGAATTAAGAAGAAGACTTGAGAAGTTAACAAAGCTCAGCTAACTGTCATGGGCTTTGGAAGTTGGAAGAATAAGGAAGGAAAGTTGGTTTAAAAAGAAAAGTTCAATGGGCCGAAGGCTTGGCCCACATTTAGGCTTAAATGGAATTTAGCCCAACAAAAGATAATTAAATAAAATGTTACCACACTTATGCAAAAATAAAAAAAAAAAAAATCCCAATTCATGAATCAATAGAAAATTTAAATTTCTACAAGATTCAGAAAAGTAGAGTTACAAATCTCTCCCCCTTGAAAAATTTCGCCCTCGAAATTGGAATGTAGACACAGATAAACAAGAATAGTGAATCCAAAGAGTTGTTTATTGAATTCAAAAAAATGTATGTATAAAATATAAAGCACTGAAGTGAACAAACTAGGATATCGCTCACGCATCTCATCCTCACGCTCCCATGTGGACTCTCCCGGAGAGTGGTGTCTCCACATGACGCGGACAAGAGAAATGGTCTGGTTCCGCAGACGCTTCTCTCTTCGGTCCAAAATCTCTACTGGCTGCTCTTCGTAAGTCAATCTCGAGCCCATCTCCAGCTCGAAATAGTCCACCACATGGCTCGGGTCTGGAACGTATCGTCGAAGCTGGGATACATGGAAAACATCGTGCACTCCCTCCAAGCTAGCTGGGAGTGCTAGTCGGTACGCCACCTCGCCAATCCGTGCCGTCACGTCGAATGGTCCGATGAATCTCGGACTGAGCTTTCCGCCTCTGCCGAACCGAATGACACCTCTGGTCGGTGAGATCTTCAGGAACACCCTATCTCCAACCTCGAACTCAAATGGCCGTCTGCTGCTGTCCGCCCAGTGCTTCGCCGATCCATGACGCTCTGAGCCTTGAGTCCAAGTACACATAAGAAGTTTGGGATATCATGCTTTGACAAGGATCGAGGATCAAATAGTCACGAAGTGGAAGGAATTTCAATTACAACTTAGAGGAGCAACATCATGAAGACACAAATATTAAGTATGATCAAAAATCGATAGTTTAACACAGGTGGCCAGCACAAGATAGGAAAATCATGGTCAGATATGATTTAAGATCAAAATTTAGACAAGACACAAACGAAGTATGGAATCAAAATCTGGCAATGTATAATTTGAGAAAATCAATGATCTAATGATACAATACTAGAAGGTAATTAGCAAGGGTTGATTTGAGGAACGTACGAAATACTCAGGAGATACAGTATCAAATCAGGGTGAACATGCGAGGATTTGTGATTCTCGAAAACAATAATCATATGAAAAGGGATTATAGTCTCCAGAATATCCAAGTACATATTGGTATCTGCAATCACTTTGCTTAGAATCCCTACCCCGCCAGTATGTATCTGACTGCAGTGGACTTTCGGCTTCGTGACTCAAATAACAATATGTCTCCAAATACTCTATCAACCTTATCCATTTTCCAACAATCATTGACGAAACAACCCAAGAGATCAAGATATGAAGAATATGACAAGTCTCGACAATCCTCGAAAACCTATGGGTGTCTGAAATCACTTCAACTTAGAGTTCCTGCCTCGCCAGTACGCTACTGGCTGCAGTGAACCCTCAGTCTCCATAATCCAGCTAATGGCTGAAGCACGCAACTGTCATACCATAGTAGGTCCTCGAATAGCCTCTCGACTTTATCCCTAGGAATTTCAAAAGAGTTTCAAGGAATTCAAAATGAATTTCAATAGTCCAAGTCACGGAAATGGTGAAATTACCTGACTGTTAGAATACATGAGTTTATTAGGTACTAAAAATGATAAGGGATCCGATCAGTGAGTACAAAAGGCAGCCAGGGAGATTTAAAATTTCAGACAGGACGAAGTTTCAAATTATGACGGAATATCAACTGATCTCTGGAATGGTAACAAGGTTCCACATATGAAACGTTATCTTGAAAGGATAACAGAGTCTCGAAGGACGAACTGAGGCAAGGTATCAGATAGAAGGCAAGTTTCAAAATAAGAAATAAAATTCCGCACTGGAAACGAGTTTCAATAAAATCTCGAATAACAATGAAATCTCAATAAGGTACACAGTGGAAAATAGAAAATCTAGTATCAACAAAGTCGTAAATAAGAAACAAATTCTCGAATAGAAAATCTCAATGAGGAGACAAGATTTGGAATAGGGAACACAGTCTCAACGAGTTGCGAGTAGGAACTAAAATTCAAAGTCCGGTAAATCTTGGATGGGAGGCAAAATCACGAATAAAACAAAGTCTCGAAATAGGAAACAGAATCTTAAATTCTCGAATGGAATCAAGTTATGAGTAGGAAAAAGAATCAATGGGTGAGTAAAACAATATCCATGAAACAAGCGATACCTCAAATAGGGAACAAGATCGAAGCAAAGTTGTGAATGGAACAATTTCCAAGTAGAAACAAGCCATGTAGGAAACGAATCTCACATAGGGAACAGGTCGAAACCAAAGTTTTCAAACGATGTCTTGAATGGTGAATAGAAACAAGTACTGAATAAAAATCAAATTCCAACTATCCCTAAATAGAAAACTAAATTTCGGAAAGAAAATAAAATTTACAAATTGTAACTAGTCCTGAATAGGAAACAAAATTCCTGAGTAGAATCTCGAAAAGAGCAAGGTTACGAAGAATGGATTGGAGGAGTACCAATCAACGAATAGGAAACAATATCTCGAGTTAAGTTTCGAATACCAACTAAGATTCTAAAATATAAAACAAGAAGTTCCAAGAAATGGTCTAGATGCTAAAAGAAATTTAAGAAAAACTAGGCTGCAAATCAAGATACATGATTTTTTTCCAACCATGCAAAAATCTTCAGTCTTTAGTCTGTCTTCAGTATTCCTCCGGAGTGGAAATCTCTCTAACCTTCTTCAATTGTCCTGACATAGGTTGATCCCTGCGGTAGTGCTTCATGTAATTGTTGCCTCTGGAGAGGCGGGTCCCCCTTGTTGTAGTCCTGGTGCTTCTCGCGTTCGTCCTTGGCAGCATGATCAGTGGCCTCCGGGCAGTTCTTGACTTGGTGGGCAGACGATCTGTAGTGTAGGCATAACCTCCGTCTTTTGCGGCACTCTTCATAGTGGCATCCTGAGTGGTGGCAGAAATTGTAAATGATCGTCGGCTGGATCTGAATCTGGATCTTCCGCTGGGGCTAAAGTACAGGGCTCTGGCAGGAATATATAGCTGCTGGCGTGCTGGCTGCTGCGATCTGCTCCTGATGATGCGACTGGTGATGTGACCGAAGAAACGCTGACTGAGTGTTGTGATGCCTTGCGGGTCCAGGGTAGTTGTTGTCTTTGTCGTAAATCTTCATGTCTTTCATGAGCTTCAGCTTTCGGTTTCGTTCCATTGTCTGCGCTACATTCTGAATCTCCAGGCTGGTGGCTCTAATCTTCAGAGAAGTTGGATCCTCACATGCTGAGATGATCTTCAGTGGCGGCTTCAGGTTCTCGATCGGCTCTCTGGTGCAAGATATGCGCTTGGTGTCGGAAAAGTCCAAGTGTCTGAGCGTCTGGAAATCAGAAGTCCTTCCTGGCTCGGAGAGTGTATCCACAAGTCTGACTTGGAAAGGGTGGCCTGTTTCCTCTGGTTGTCAAGGGACCCTTCAGACGTCTCCGTCAACTACGTACTACCCATGGGAATAGTAGAGTGATAGAAGGTAGTAGAAGCTCGAAAACGT
Source organism: Iris pallida (assembly GCA_029216955.1). NCBI lineage: Eukaryota > Viridiplantae > Streptophyta > Magnoliopsida > Asparagales > Iridaceae > Iris > Iris pallida. Next base: position 13,786 of record JANAVB010020463.1, read on the forward strand.
CAAGTGTAGGCGACTTGACAGTTCTGGTGTCACATGCTTTTGAACTATCTGCAAAACAGAAAACTGTTAAAATAACCTAGACCTATATACAACAAGTGTTTATAGAATATTAAAATACCTGATACACCTGATATACCTGATATACCCTTATTTTCCGATTTTCCTATGCTGTGATCAAGTTTCCCTAGTGTAAATCAAGTCCCCCAATAGTACGCTAAGTCCTAGGTACCATTAGGATGGACCTGCATGGGCCACCACTAAAAACATGTCACGATCCGCTCCCGAATAATCGGACACGAGTCGGACACGCCCAGCCTTCGTCGTTAGAAACGACGAAGTAAGCTGTACCAAGCTAGGGAAAACTAACCAGATAATCATGAAAATATAGAATCACAGCATCTAAAAACGTATCCCAGAATGATCACCATAATCCACAAATCTAGATATCATAATGTACGAGTCATCAAGAATGAAATGTACATGAATTCTAAAGACAATATCTAAGAGTAAGCTAACAGTCTAAACCTGAAACCTCAAGCTAAGCCTCATCCTGCTCAGCTAATCCTGGGCTCTGGCCCATAGAGTAGAACAATGTCCTGCAAACATACCTGCAACATATCCTATTCAGGAGCGGAGCAAAGCACAGTTCTAGGTAATGAACAATAACATCATGGTATAGAAAATAAATGCTGAAAGAACAGGATAAGAACAAGGTATGTAAAGAACATGAAGAACATGAACTACTGCTATAAAGATACATGAAAGATCATGACTATGTAAAGATGCAGGAAAGATCACGACTTTAGCTAAAATCAAGATCAGGATCATGGGAACTAATGTAAGAACAAAATCCTGAACATGTGTGTTATAATTTTGAAATACTTCTATGATATGTGACCGGCTTGGGTAAGACCGTGAAAGAGCATGAAAGATCCTGAAAGATCATGTAGGTACGGCTTAGGACCCGCGTGCACTGTGCGAGGCCTAAGCTAAAGATCATGAATAAGTATCCGGGTTTGGTCACATATCTAGAGTATTTCCCCACCCCAAGATGCAAGTAAGATCATGAAAGAACAAGTAAGATCATGAAAGAACAAGCCAGAAAAGATCATGAACGTGTCGCAGTGTGTCAGCAATAAAGAACAAGAAAAATGCACTGATCAAAACCATAGAATGTACTTGCCTTGCTCCAAGGAAGTACAAGTAATCAAAGAAACTGGGTGTCCTCCTGTCATGATAATGATGTGTACAAGTTGGTTAATACACAACTAAATCTAATTGGTTTTTATCAAGAGATTCTATTCACAATTTATTTCTAAATATAAACCCTAATTTCTATGATTACTGTAATAGACTATCAACAAGCTCAGGTAACATCCTATCAACTTAATGTTATCAATATCAACTCTTAGTTTCCTGTCAATTGATTCTAAGATACCCATGGTTATTCTCCAACTATCCTGGAAACCCTTTACCAGAAATCGACTGTTGCCAACAGCCATTAAATAGGCAACTACATTCAGCTTGCATCAGGACATGTTTAAACCCATATTCCCAAATGCTCTATCAGTTCAGAATGCAATAGCAGGTTCACAGTAAATTTAGACAGGAAAATATCATGACATCTAATAACTGGAACAAAAGAATGGGAAACAGGATATGATAAGGGACACCAGATAACTCACATCATCTATAAGTTAATCAGGAAGGATCTCACAGGCTCAAAAAGCTATTTGTACCACCAATTTCTATAGCCAAAATAATAGCATAGAACCATTTCTCATTAGTTGTAAATCTGGGAACAAAAGCAGGCCATCACATAAGTATATAGGTCTCACAATGCATCATGCATTCAGTCAAGAATTTCTCTGGTTTTTAGAAGAAAAGGGAACTAAGATCAGTTCCCTACAGATTTTATTGATATCAACATAACAGGACTTGATTCCAAAGGGCAGGACACAGCTAATCAACACAATTTAACTCAGGTAAACTGCCACTTCATATATATATATAATTCCAGATTTACTAAATTGGTCAAAACTGAACTGGTAGTTGAACTTCCATACTCGAATTGGTACCCACCCTTAGTTCAGTTGAGACTGAACTGAGAATATCAAGTCCAATCCATGAATACTTGCATATCCAGCTGAACAAGATGATGCTTAAGTTTAGAATTTCCAATTCGAGAGAATAGCTGTAGAGCAACCTCAGATTTCACTAGCTCGAAATCATCATAGGTTGTTTGAAGTATGATTTCAGCCATCCCCAACTTGATGTTAACCCAACTTATATATATCCAAGGGACTGAGATTGATTTCCTAGTCACCACATCATCAAGTTGTTCCAATGGCTGCTAGGTAGCCACTGAAAAAGTATTCCCAGCACAGTGCTTTATTGGTACATGATTCCATTGAACCAATGTAGAAGTACTAAATGCCCAATGACTGAAATGGCTCAGTCACAGCCTCAGATTTCACTCATTAGACAGTATAGGAAACCTTGATAAACACATATCATTCAAACAGAATATGGCTGAAACCATATCACCCCAATATACATGTCATGCTCATTCTCAGAAACAACAGGGAATTATTGGTTGCATAACTCAGGTTCCAGATTGGACCATGCTATTAGAATATAATCCAGATCCATCAAAGATCATGATGTCCAGATTATAATTCCCAGCCCAACAATTACTGCAGTATGAAAATTAACCCAAATTACCATACGAGATACTAAATAACATAGGAAGACAACTACATTCGCAAGGAGAAAATTATAGCTACCTGATTCCTTGAAAGAGCTGTTGATTCAGAAACAGGACACAACCTCAACGTCCCAAAACAACGAATAAAACTGTTCAGGCATAGCAACAAACACATAGAACACAATATTAATATGATGTTCTCAGAATGTTAGGGACGTCCAAAGAATTGCAATACACTCTAAATCACCTAGTTAAACCCAGATTCAGACTTCCAAGCTAATCCAAAGCAATCGATCCATTGATCTAGCACACGAAACTCTAGGAAAAGAAGCCACGGTTGAAATCAAAATTTATTCACAAATCGAGATTCAAAATCACTAAGTTGAACACTCACCACTGTTTTCCGTTCTCGATTGAGGAAGAACGATCGATCGATCACGAATCAATCTTTCCTACAAAATTTGATCAATCCAGAAAAGAATTGAGAGTTGGAATTACAAAACTAATTGATCAGAAGCTTGACTCTTACTGGAATTAGCTTGTCTCAACAGGAGCTCGACTGTTGGGAAGAAGGGTTGCCATGGCTGCCAATTCCATTCCTCCAGATCCAAGGAATCGAATGAGAGAAAATAAATTGAAGAATGAATAGAGGATGGCTTCATCCACAGAGAGAAGGGAAGATTATATAGGTGAATTGATGCGTGGAAGCTAGACTAACCAAAAAAAATGGCGAGAGAATTGGCTCTGACAGGCGGTTAGAACGGTGGAGAGGGGAGCACATGGCCACTCTCCCTGGCCGTTAGGAATTTGAATTTGTGAAGAGCTTCCAGGAATTAAGAAGAAGACTTGAGAAGTTAACAAAGCTCAGCTAACTATCATGGGCTTTAGAAGTTGGAAGAATAAAGAAGGAAAGTTGGTTTAAAAAGAAAAGTTCAATGGGCCGAAGGCTTGGCCCACATTTAGGCTTAAATGGAATTTAGCCCAACAAAAGATAATTAAATAAAATGTTACCACACTTATGCAAAAATAAAAATAAAAAAAATAAATCCCAATTCATGAATCAATAGAAATTTAAATTTCTACAAGATTCAGAAAAGTAGAGTTACACAAATAAACCAGAATTCTATGGTGAAAATAGAGAGTTACCTCTATGTATCAAAACCCTCCAAAAAGCTCAATGAGTGATGTTCTTCACAATGGTGAAACTCTCCAAAGCTCCCCAAATCTGAGAACACTTGATGCCAACAGAAAGTAGAGGAAAATTAGGACTCAATGCAATTTGTTTGGATTAAAAAAGAGATAAAATAGATTTACTAGGATTTATGGAAGATGGAGAAATACCTCTTCTAAAACTTGGCAAGAAAACCTAAGGGAGGCTAGCCCTAACTTTGGGAGGCATTAAATAGGATGGGATAGGTCAATAGTGGCTACCATGGGCTGATTAGGGTTAGGGTTGGTTCATGGTGTGGGCCTATGGGCTATTAAGCCTAAGTCATTAATCAGGACTTATGAAGTCATAAGCCATATTAGCCTAATCAACTCCAAATCACTCCTAATAAGTTCCAATGACTTAATCCTCACTAAATTAGGTCAAACCAAGATTACTTAACCTAACTAAGTGGCCATTAACTAGGTTAGTCACTAGGTTAGTCTTCTAGTCAACACAAGTCAAAGTCAACTATAAGCCCAAAATCAATTATCCTAAAAAATCACCAAAAATCATATTAATTCTAATAAATCATAATAATACATAATAATTCCAAAAATTCCCAAAATTTGAAAAATGACCAAAATACTCCCAAGCTAAAAAAGTGGTAGTGACAAATCTACCCTCCTTAAAATAATTTCGTCTTCGAAATTAACGGCGAAACTAAACTGCTGAGAAGGATAGAAAAGTATACCTCAAGGTCCAAAAAGATAGGGGTACCGCTCGCGCATCTTATCCTCTCACTCCCAGGTCGACTCTCCTGGAGAATGATGCCTCCATGCGACGCGTACCAAGGGTATCACCTGGTTCCTCAGAACCTTCTCCCGGCGATCCAGAATCTCCACAGGCTGCTCTGGATAACTGAGAGTAGGTCCAACCTCAATCTCCGAATGATCGAGCACATGGATAGGGTCAGCCACATACCATCTCAACTGTGATACATGAAATACGTTGTGGACCCTCACTAGTACAGGCGGCAGGTCTAGCCTGTATGCAACGTCACCGACTCTCCTGCTGATAACGAAAGGGCCGATGAAGCACGGTCTAAGCTTCCCGCCTCCACCAAAACGTATCGTACCACGAGTCGGAGATATCCTCAAGAAAACCTGGTCTCCGACCTAATCACAAGCAAGGTCTCAATTAATTATAATAAACAACATGATCAAAATCACAACAACAAACCTAAATCTAACCCCACTCTAATCTATACCTCAAACTCCAAGGGTCTCCGGTGGCTATCGGCCCAGTGCCGATGTCTGTCCTGCGCCACGCAAAGTCGTCCCTGATGAGCTTCACCTTTTCGGCTGCATCAACAACCATCTCTGGCCCCAGTAAAGCTCGCTCACCAACATCATCCCAAGATAAGGGTGTACGGCACCTACGCCCATACAGAGCCTCGAAGGATGACATCTCAATGCTGGCCTAGAAACTATTGTTGTAGGTAAACTCCACCAAATGAAGATTATCCTCCCAGGAACCTCTAAAGTCCAAGACGCACGTCCGCAGCATATCCTCAAGAGTCTGAATAGTCCTCTCCGACTGTCCGTCCGTCTGGGGGTGGTATGCGGTACTAAACTTGAGCTGAGTGCCCAAGCTAGTCTGCAGACTCCTCCAGAAATGGGAAGTGAAGCGGCTATCCCGATCTGAGACAATGCAGATCGGAACTCTGTGAATCCTGACTATCTGCCGCATATACATCTCCGCAAGCCTCTCTGTAGACGTACCCACCTTGAATGGCAAGAAGTGGGTCGATTTGGTCAACCTGTCAACGATGACCCAAATTACGTCTTTTCCTCCTGGTGTACACGGCAATCCTGATACGAAGTCCATAGTGATATGCTCCCATTTTTACTCGGGAATGAGCAACGGCTGCAATAATCCACCGGGCCTCTGCCTCTCCGCCTTGACCTGCTGACAGATCAAGCACCTAGCTACGAAGCGAGCCACCTTCCACTTCATCCCGGACCACCAAACATGCTCCCTCAGATCTCGGTACATCTTGTTGGTATGGAGTACTGAGATCTGTGGGCCTCCTGTATAACCTGCTCTCTGAGCTCTCTGCTGGGCACACATAATCTGGAACCGTGCCTCAAGGCACCATCATCTGTAAGAGAAAACTCGCCCTCCAGCAATCCTGCTCGAACCTGCTCTCGGAGACACCGCAGAGCAACGTCCTCAAACTGTGTCGACTTGATCCTCTCCACAAAGTCCGACTGAATCTGCATCCCCCATAACTGTATCTGTACCCCGGGCACGATCACCTCAATCCCAAGGCTCTCCAAGTCTGCAAGCAAATGCCGATCCATGGTCAAACACATGGCTGTAGGATACCTACTCAAGGCATCGGCAACCACGTTGGCCTTTCCTGGGTGGTACTGAAGTAGGATGTCAAAGTCTTTCATCAACTCTAGCCATCTGCGCTGCCTCATGTTCAAATCCTTCTGAGTGAACACATACTTTAAGCTCTTGTGATCTGTGAAGATCTTCACCCTCTCCCCATACAGATAATGCTTCCACAACTTCAAAGCAAAAATCACCGCCGCCAGCTCTAGGTCTGTGAGCACCCTGAATTTCGGGTTGATTTTTTTATTTTTTTCTGATTGTTTTAGTTTTAATAAATGATTTATTCTGGTTATTTATCTATTAGTGTACTTTTCCGTGCCATTGATATTTGGAGTGTCAGGGATGTTCAACTCTGGAAATCTTTTTTATGAGTTTTGGACTGGACAGGATTACCTTCATGATGGTATATAGTATCCCATCCAAACTTGTTCCCTTGTGCTCTTTTTGTTTCGCTGAACTTCGGGTCGATTTAGACAATTTGATTATTATTTATTTTTCCCACTCTTTTCCTTGATCATTTTCAGCACGTTACCGTTACTTTTTATTGGGAGCATCAGACCAGTCAGTTTCTTGAAACCAACTTCTCATTGATGATCTACTCGAGACGCTCTTCACCCTTGACCTTCGTGTCCCACTCAGACACGTCATTTTGTGCTCCATTTGCTTCGCACAACTTTCCTGACGCGTGACCCGATCTTATTTCACTCTACGACGTCACATTTATTTTCCAACTTGATTTGTGGGTCCCCTGTCGACCAAAACCTGTCAGCCCCAATTATGGACATGGCCTACATTGAGCCTACTACCCGTCTGCCACTTGGGTCCCATTTATTGGAATCCCCATGTGCTACTTATTCACTCATGATCATCGACGCCTAATTTTAATTCGATTTTTGCACAATATCCGGTTTTGATCCAATCCGGCTCTATCGAGTCCAGCCCAGCTCTATGTTTCTCTCCATCGTGACGCCCTCATATTTTCTTGTCCAAAAATATCTAGTACTCTCCTACATATTTTTCTATATTTATTGGAATTTTCTATTGATATTAATTCCCATAGAAATGACATTTTTCCCTCCAATCAAATCTAACCATTGATTTCTCATTTAATCCTCACCATCAAATTCCCCATAGCAGCCAACACTCCCCAAGCCACACATGGCCGGCCCTAATTTCTAGGGAGGACTCATTCTCTCTCTTCCCTCTCATTACTACATCTCTCTCTCTCTCTCTTTCACTATTATTCCAACCAACAACAACAACAAAAACTACAACAGCAGCACCATGCAAACCAACCATGCCCGGCCACTTCCTCGCATGGCCAGCCGACCTCACCTCCCCCTGGCCGTCGGCCATGGCCACCGCCGACCACTTCCCTCCTCCATCTCCTTCTCCAACTCCATCTCCACCCGTACCACCCCATCTATCAAACCAACGACCACACCATGCAAACCCGAGCCACAACCACCACCATCCTAGCCCGAGCCTGGCCGGAGCTCCGCCGCCTTCGCCATCGTGCCGCCGCTGTGTTTGCCACATCGCCGCGCATGCGCTGGCGCAACACAGCAGCGGCAGCAGCCTTGGGCGCGCGCACGAGCGGGCGTGGCCGCCGCCGCCGTCGCCTACCATGGCTCCGGCGACCCCCGCCGTGGGTGGCCCCCTCCGGGCGAACTCACGCTGCCTTCCCCTGACGGCCACCATCCTCCGGGACGCGCCGTCGAGGCGATTCATGCGTTTTGCACGACGTCCCGTCGTGACGCGCGCAAAATCGAGTTCATTTTGGCGCTCCATCGCAGCGACTTCGTGTGCATTTTCCCGGAGTTCTGACCATTGGTTCGGCGATATCTTCACTCCGTCACAATCTCGGTATACCCACCTTCATCCCTGTCAATTTTTGTCCGTTAATTTTATCGTTTGATACATCAAAATCGGCCACCAAGTTGACCGTTTAAATTGTATTAAATTTGGACAGTTTCGCGGGGCCAATTTCGTCAGCTTGTATCTCCTCCACCGTAGCTCCGTTTGGCGTTCTACCAGTTCCTGTGCGAAGCTGGTATAACCCTCTTACTACCCCTCCAGTTTCCTTTCATTGTGAGCTTGTTTGATTGGTTGAATTCGACGCCAAAGTTGGCAGTCCGAATTCGTAATTTCCAACTTGTAAAATTCCATTTTTGAACACGGGACTCCAGATTTCATTTCTGACACCACTATTAGACTTGTGGCGTCATTCTGGCATATTTTCATATAAAATTTCTTAGATTTGGAGAATGTGGACCCTGACACGTTTTTCGGTACAAAGTGGGTCCCACATTCTGGGTCAACGAGACTTTTTGATGCCGGCTCATCGTAATCCAATTTCGGATATACCGTTGAGTTCATATCATCATTCTGGACTCGTTAACATATAATTTGCTAGGTTTTGGTGGACATTGGATCGGACACGTATTTCGGTGCAAGTCGGATACCAATATCCAGGTCAACGGGTCATTTTGAGATCGGCTTATCGGAATCCAATTTCGGAGATACCGTTGAGTTTGTATCATCATTCTGGACTCGTTGACAGGTAGTTTGCTGAGTTTTGAGAACTTTGGCTCCGGCACGTATTTCCGTGCAAACCAGAATTCCAAGTTCTGGTTAACGGACCAAATTGAGATCGGGTCAACGGAATCCAATTCTGGAGATACCGTTGGGTTCGTATTGTCATTCTGGTTTTGTGGACATATAATTTGTTATATTTTATAAACTTTTTTCTTGCACGTTGTTTGGTGCAAAACGGCTCCGATACGGACACCGTTTTGACCCAAAATTACCTTTTTGCCCTTGTGTCCAAATTGGACCGCTGGGTAGGCTATCCTAGCTAATTTGACCGTTCTGGACACATTGGTAATGTTTATTTCATCGTCCGACAATGTTTGTTGATAGTTTCTCTGAGTTTAGCCTCTTTATAATTAATTAATAATTAATTCATATAATGATTCGTATTTCAGGATTAGTACAACGAAACTGAGATCAGTCAATTCCAGTGATCTCACATCGCTAAAATTGACAAGTTGGACACGTGGATCACTATAATAAGATTATCAACCTTACCGATAATTTTCTTATCTCGATTTGCGTGTCGTAAGTTTCGACGTACAAATAACGAAGTACACTTTATATTAGACTAGAATTAACCCTGTTGACCAGAGTTGACCAGTTGACCCAAAGTCAACTGTAAGTCAACGCTTGACCTAGTTTGCCTAGATTATTGATCGGAGTTGACCTAGAGTTATTTTGACTTAGAAGAACCTAGGATAATGTAGATTGATTATAGAGATTCTTTTATTATAACTTGAACACCTTGTAACATGTGTTGCTTTAAATAAGACTCTGTGGCTTCAGTCGGACCCCTATACTTATCGGTTGTTCAGGTTATCAGGCGAGTACATTCTCTGATCATTTCATATCCTGCTTAGAACTATTTCCTGCAGTAGATTACTTTACTTGTACTGTCACGTTGGTCATACGGATTGGTACTATACGGATTCCTTCTTGAGATGTTATCCTTAGGGAGCATCGGGTACTACATATTCTTTGCGTTTTACTTACATGTCGTATCACTATGCTTCACAGGTTCTTCGATCACTTGTGACATATACTCTTATGATCATAGAGTCTCCTAGAATCTCTTATCCCATTCACTGGGTATCCTAGAATCTCCTAGAATCCCTATTTTTGGGACTTCCATGTACCACCCTTCGGGGGCTTTGCGTGGAATCATAACATAACTTGGTTGGATCCTTGTGTACTGATTGGAGGTACGGAGGAGTAGAAGTAGACATGTGTATACTATCCAAGTAGTGTAGTATCAGAATCTCTTCTATAGTGTAGCATCAAAATCTCATATGCCATTTGCATGTCTATATTGTACTCTGACTCACAAGCCACATGTTAGTTCTCTATTTATAGTAGATATTTCTATTACAGCTCTCTCTCTGTTTACATATAGCATTTCTTTCAGTACCTGTATCTTACTTTACTGCATGATTATATTTTCTGACCTGCTATGAACTATTGAGATGTAATGTGCTCGCTCCTGTCCTGACTGGACCTGTTGATAAATTTTACAGATAGCTTGGAGGTTGCCTGCTAGCCTAGAGGAGACACTTTAGAGGTTGTTTAGATAGTTATTTTATTTGTCTGGAGTTGTATTTACTTTGTGGATTTCTGTATTTGAGTTCTGAGTTGTATTTCTGGGTTTATGTATCTTAGACACTTAGACTTCTATCTCCTGTATCTCTTTTGGATTTTATGCTTTATCTATCTTTATCATGCTCTACCATACATGTGATTGAGACTGTATCTGCTATGTCACCCCCATTCGGGAAGTATAAACTGCTTAGCATTATATGTTAGATGTTGTGACCTAGGACAGCGTTCTACCGCCGACACTGCGGCGTAGGCTGGGCGTCGTTACGTTCTCGTACCCTAACAGTGGGTGTGGGTCGTGACACATTTTTAGTGGTAGCCCATGCAGGTCGAGTTTATGTAGTGGTATTCGAACAAGAGTACCACTACCGCCTGCAGTAGGATTAGGATATATTTTGAAGGTACTCAATCACAGTTAGGAACCCTTGAGAGATTCCTGGGACGACCCTTGAGAATCTTGTTTAACTCCGATTTGAAAACTCTTTTTCCTTGATTTGATTTATCTTTACCTTCTGTTGTTGAATTTAATTTTGATGGATTATTATTGAATTTGAGTTTGTATTTATTGATTTTGATAAAGATTGTGGAATTTTGAATCTTGATGTTAGCTGTAGCATCCGAGTTTGTATTTTGATAGATTTTATTCATTTTTGAATTTTGATGTTTGTTGATAAATTGATTTTTTTTTTGGTATTCATTGTTGATTTAATTTAATTTTTGATAAGATGAAATTATATGGGCTAGGTCATCTGAGTTTTGGAATCTAGTCTTCTATAGTCACATTAGCCAGCTGGTGAGGACATATAGTCTGATTTTGGATATATTTCTCGGGTGTGAGAATTTAAGGTTTTCACAACCAAGCTAGCGGCATCGCGAAAATGTTAAATACCATGATTCTAGAGGTATGTGCATAAGTCAAGGACTCTGTGATTATCGTAGTCTTGCTTACTAGTATGACGAGAATTTAGAGTACCATAATTTTGGATAGACGCATATGATTATCAGATTGTACCTTAAATGTTTTCGAACATGTTTTTGCGGCTCTTGTTTCGGTCATTAAAAAAAAGAATTATTGTTGTTTTGTTTTGTTTTATTTCTCCTTGTTTACTTAGGATGTAGCTTTAGCTATTTATATAAACCTTGTGTAACTTCTTACAAATTTATTTCTTCTTAATACAATAAATCAGTGATTTTGCTAGGCCTTATTTTGGATTTGATATTATAGCTCTGATTTCAAATGGGTTTCTCTTTTTAACAGATAAGCAGAACAGATTCTTTCATCATTTTTTTTCCTGCCAGTATTTTATTACCATCATTCCTTGTCTTGTATACCCGTCATGATTACATCAACTCCCTGTCTCGTATATAATTCTGTCAGCTGTACCTTGAAAACTCTTGAATCTTCATATCATTTTGCCTGAGAAATGTTGAGGAAATAACGTGAACCATCTAGTGTAGAAATGACGTAAATGGTTATCATAGAATGATTTATGGGAATCAGAACGTTGGATGTCCAATATAAAAAAAAATTGAAATGGGGATGTGGTAAAGGTTTAAAATAAAATCGAGAGATAAATGTTATCAATTTAGAAACAATCACGGAAAGTTGGTTATGAATAATTCATGGATGTATTTCAAAACTAATGAGGATGTTCAAGGTCAACCTAGTTTTGAGAACTTAGAAAATCTTGGTTATTGATTCTGGGGAAAACTTTTACTCTAAGGCGATGTGGAAATTTAGTAATGGAAAGAGAATTTTATTGTAATCAATGATTATGCAAAATTGAACTAGATATTGTAAGAAATGACTAGAGACAGATAGAACACAAAGATTTTAAGTTATAGGAATTATTTTGGATGATTAAAAAAAATGTGTAGAATTCAAAAGGATAATAATTGAAGGTGAACGTTGAAGAAATGTGAAGGTTGATTTATAAAACGAGAATAAATTTTGCATGACATAGTGGTATTAGGGTTGAATAAATACGAGACTTGATTTAAACAAGTACGAGGATTCCATAAACTGGATTTAGAGGTTTCAGATCTAATTTAGAACGAGGTGAAAGAATTTGGAAACTTGATTAAATGGATAAGTGTTGATACCTAATTAAGAGGGGTATGCTTCGTGGAAAATGTTTTGGAAGTTTGGAATTTTGTCTATGGTGATTGTGGTAAAGGTTTAGATGACTGAAGGATTATAAAATTTCGATGATAGTCATATGAAGGTTGATTTTCATATTGGGACTTGTGAAAAAAAAAGAATATGGTTTGGCAAATGATAAACTGATAGTATTAGAGAGGGATGATTTGCTGACTTCGTATGAAATCTTTTCCTGTTTTCTCTAAAAGGGGTTTTTTCAATATCATTGAATCCTAGTTTCCTTAATCACGACCAAATCGAATTCGATTATCTTTTCTTATCATATTTATATCTTGGGTTGTACCTAATTGAATTAAATTTGATTGTGACCTGAATCTCTATCCTTGTATGCTCGATCTCAGACTTTGTTGAACCTGTCCTCCATATTGCCTAAATCTTGATTTTCCCTAATTTGATCAACTTAGATCGTATCGAGACTAAATATTCTTAATACGTATTGTGATTGGAAATTTTCATGAAATTGGCTTTCATTCCTTAACTTTGATTTTGATTTTTTTTTTTTTTTGAACCCTTTAAAGATAATGGGTAGTTACTTTTCTTTATTTTTATGATAAGTACCAGTTTTTATATAGGATGGTAGACTGCCATACAGTTTTGATGGTTTGTTGTTTTTGTAACTTTTGTTTAGCACCCTAGACTGCTTGTGTGTTTTGATACCCTATGACCGATTCAGTTAGCATGACTAGTATACCTAGATGAGACTTTCACTACCACCGTATGCCATGACCCTGTACGTCGTTCTTTTGATGGTATGATTTATTTAAATTCTGGGACTTTGATTGTGGGGGTTTGACCTAGAGGGAGTATGAACATTTTAATTTCGAGGACAAAATTTTTATAAAGTGGGTAGGATGTGAGCACCCTGAATTTCAGGTTGATTTTTTTATTTTTTTTTGATTGTTTTAGTTTTAATAAATAATTTATTCTGGTTATTTATCTATTAGTGTACTTTCCCGTGCCATTGATATTTGGAGTGTCAGGGATGTTCAACTCTGGAAATCTTCTTCATGAGATTTGGACTGGACAGGATTACCTTCATGATAGTATATAGTGTCCCATCCAAACTTGTTCCCTTGTGCTCTTTTTGCTTCGCTGAACTTCGGATCGATTTAGACCATTTGATTATTATTTATTTTTCCCACTCTTTTCCTTGATCATTTTCAGCACGTTACCGTAACTTTTCATTGGGAGCATCAGACCAGTTAGTTTCTTGAAACCAACTTCTCATTGATGATCTACTCGAGACGCTCTTCACCCTTGACCTTCGTGTCCCACTCAGACACGTCATTTTGTGCTCCATTTGCTTCGAACAACTTTCCTGACACGTGACCCGATCTTATTTCACTCCACGACGTCACATTCATTTTCTAACTTGATTTGTGTGTCCCCTGTCGACCAAAATCTGTCAGCCCCAATTATGGACATGGCCCACATTGAGCCTACTACCCGTCCGCCACTTGTGTCCCATTTATTGGAATCCCCATGTGCTACATATTCACTCATGATCATCAACGCCTAATTTTAAATCGATTTTTGCACAATGTCCGATTTTGATCCAATTCGGCTCCATCGAGTCCAGCCCAGCTCCATGTTGCTCTCCATCATGACGCCCTCATATTTTCTTGCCCAAAAATATCTAGTACTCTCCTACATATTTTTCTATATTTATTGGAATTTTCTATTGATATTAATTCCCATAGGAATGACATTTTTCCCTCCAATCAAATCTAGCCATTGATTTCCCATTTAATCCTCACCATCAAATTCCCCATAGCAGCCAACACTCCCCAAGCCACACATGGCCGGCCCTAATTTCTAGGGAGGACTCATTCTCTCTCTTCCCTCTCATTACTACATCTCTCTCTCTCTCTCTCTCTCTCTCTCTCTCTCTTTCACTATTATTCCAACACACAACAACAACAAAAACTACAACAGCAGCACCATGCAAACCAACCATGCCCGACCACTTCCTCCCATGGCCAGCCGACCTCACCTCCCCCTGGCCGTCGGCCATGGCCGCCGCCGACCACTTCCCTCATCCATCTCCTTCTCCAAATCCATCTCCACCCACACCACCCCATCTATCAAACCAACGACCACACCATGCAAACCCGAGCCACAACCACCACCATCCTAGCCCGAGCCTGGCCAGAACTCCGTCGCCTTCGCTGCCGTACCGCCGTTGTGTTCGCCGCACCGCCGCGCGCGCGCTGGCGTAACACAGCAGCCTTGGGCGCGCGCACGAGCGGGCGTGGCCGCCGCCGCCGTCGTCCACCATGGCTCCGGCGACCCCCGCCGTGGGTGGCCCCCCCCGGGCGAACTCAGGCTGCCTTTCCTTGACGGCCACCGTCCTCCGGGATGCGCCGTCGAGGCGATTCGTACGTTTTGCACGACGTCCCGTCGTGACGCGCGCGAAATCGAGTTCATTTTGGCGCTCCGTCGCAGCGACTTCGCGCACGTTTTCCCGAAGATCCGGCCATTGGATCGACGATTTCTTCGCTCCGCCACAATCTCGGTATACCCACCTTCATCCCTGTCAATTTTTGTCCTTTAATTTTATCGTTTGATACATCAAAACCTGCCACCAAGTTGACCGTTTAAATTATATTAAATTTGGACAGTTTTGCGGTGCCAACTTCGTCAGCTTGTATCTCCTCCACCGCAGCTCTGTTTGGCGTGCTACCATTTCCTGTGCGAAGCTGGTATAACCCTCTTACTACCCATCCAGTTTCGTTTTATTGTGAGCTTGTTTGATTGGTTGAATTCGACGCCAAAGTTGGCCGTCCGAATTCGTAATTTCCAACTTGTAAAATTCTATTTTTGAACACCGGACTCCAGATTTTATTTCTGACACCACCATTAGACTTGTGGCATCGTTCTGGCATGTTTTCATATAAAATTTGTTAGATTTGGAGAATGTGGACCCTGGCACGTTTTTCGGTGCAAAGTGGGTCCCACATTCTGGGTCAACGGGACTTTTTGACGCCGGCTCATCGGAATCCAATTCCGGATATACCATTGAGTTCGTATCTTCATTCTAGACTCGTTGACATATAATTTGCTAGGTTTTGGTCGACATTGGATCGGACACGCATTTCGGTGCAAGTCGGATACCAATATCCGGGTCAACGGGTCATTTTGAGATCGGCTCATCGGAATCCAATTTCGGAGATATCGTTGAGTTCGTATCATTATTCTGGACTCGTTGACAGGTAATTTGATGAGTTTTGAGAACTTTGGCTCCGGCACGTATTTTCGTGCAAACCGGAATTCCAAGTTCTGGTCAACGGACCAAATTGAGATCGGGTCAACGGAATCCAATTCTGGAGATACCGTTGGGTTCGTATCGTCATTCTGGTTTCGTGGACATATAATTTGTTATATTTTATAGACTTTTTTCTTGTACATTTTTCGGTGCAAAACGGCTCCGACACGGACACCGTTTTGACCCGAAATTACCTTTTTGCCCTTGTGTCCAAATTGGACCGTTGGGTAGGCTATCCTAGCTAATTTGACCGTTCTGGACACGTTGGCGATGTTTATTTCATCGTTCGACAATGTTTGTTGATAGTTTCTCTGAGTTTAGCCTCTTTATAATTAATTAATACTTAATTCATATAATGATTCGTATTTCGGGATTAGTACAACGAAACTGAGATCAGTCAATTCCAGTGATCTCACATCGCTGAAATTGACAAGTTGGACACGTGGATCACTATAATAAGATTATCAACCTTACCGATAATCTTCTTATCTCGATTTACGTGTCGTAAGTTTCGACGTACAAATAATGAAGTACACTTTATATTGTACTAGAATTAACCCTGTTGACCAGAGTTGACCAGTTGACCCAAAGTCAACTATAAGTCAACACTTGACCTAGTTTGACTAGATTATTGACCGGAGTTGACCTAGAGTTATTTTGACTTAGAAGAACCTAGGATAATGTAGATTGATTATAGAGATTCTTTTATTACAACTAGAACACCTTGTAACCTGTGTTGCTTTAAATAGGACTCTGTGGCTTCATTCGGACCCCTATACTTATCGGCTGTTCAGGTTATCAGGCGAGTACATTCTCTGATCATTTTATATCCTGCTTAGAACTATTTCCTGCAGTAGATTACTTTACTTGTACTGTCACGTTGGTCACACGGATTGGTACTATACGAATCCCTTCTTGAGATGTTATCCTTAGGGAGCATCGGGTACTACATGTTCTGTGCATTTCACTTACATGTCGTATCACTATGCTTCACAGGTTCTTCGATCACTTGTGACATATACTCTTATGATCATAGAGTCTCCTAGAATCTCTTATCCCATTCACTGGATATCCTATAATCTCCTATAATCCCCATTTTTAGGACTTCCATATACCACCCTTCGGGGGCTTTGCGTGGAATCATAACATAACTTGGTTGGATCCTTGTGTACTGATTGGGGGTACGGGGGAGTAGAAGTAGACATGTGAATACTATCCAAGTAGTGTAGTATCAGAATCTCTTCCATAGTGTAGCATCAGAATCTCCTATGCCATTTACATGTCTATATTGTACTCTGACTCA
The DNA here is from genome assembly GCA_029216955.1 of Iris pallida. Taxonomy (NCBI): domain Eukaryota; kingdom Viridiplantae; phylum Streptophyta; class Magnoliopsida; order Asparagales; family Iridaceae; genus Iris; species Iris pallida. The sequence goes on from JANAVB010020463.1 coordinate 30,960, forward strand.
CTAGCCACATGTTAGTTCTCTATTTATAGTAGATATTTCTATTACAGCTCTCTCTGTTTACATACAGCATTTCTTTCAGTACCTGTATCTTACTTTACTGCATGATTATATTTTCTAACCTGCTATGAACTGTTGAGATGTAATGTGCTCGCTCCTGTCCTGACTGGACCTATTGATAAATTTTACAGATAGCTTGGAGGTTGCCTGCTAGCCTAGAGGAGACACTTTAGAGGTTGTTTAGATAGTTATTTTATTTTTCTGGAGTTGTATTTACTTTGTGGATTTCTGTATTTGAGTTCTGAGTTGTATTTCTGGGTTTATGTATCTTAAACACTTAGACTTCTATCTCCTGTATCTCTTTTGGATTTCATGCTTTATCTATCTTTATCATGCTCTACCTTAGATGTGATTGAGACTGTATCTGCTATGTCACCCCCATTCGGGGAGTATAAACTGCTTAGCATTATATGTTAGATGTTGTGACCTAGGACAGCGTTCTACCGCCGACACTGCGGCGTAGGCTGGGCGTCGTTACGTTCTCGTACCCTAACAGTGGGTGCGGGTTGTGACAAGGTCGTGGGTAGGGTAGTTCTTCTCATGGGGACGTAATTGCCTGGAAGCATAGGAAATCACCTTTCCATGCTACTGCAAGACGCAACCCAGCCCCTTCCCTGAAGCGTCACTATAAGTAGTGAAACCACCTGATCCTGAATGCAATGTCAGAATCGGAGCTGTAGTAAGCCGCTTCTTCAACTCATCAAAAGCTGTCTGACACTCCTCTGACCAAACATACTCAGCATCCTTCCGGGTCAACCGTGTCAATGGCTCTGCAACCCGGGAGAAATCCTGCACAAATCTCCGATAATATCCTGCCAACCCCAGGAAACTCATGATCTCTGCAACTGAAGTCGGCGCTGTCCATGCCTCGACTGCTACGATCTTCTTGGGGTCAACTGAGATACCATCTCCAGTCACAACGTGCCCCAAGAAGTCCACCCGGTCCAAGAAAAACTCACACTTGGAGAGTTTTCCATAAAGCTGCTCCTTCCTGAGAATCTCCAGCACTATCCGCAGATGCTCCTCGTGCTCCTCCTCAGTCTTGGAATATATCAAGATATCGTCTATGAACACCACCACAAACTGATCCAGATACTGGTGGAACACCTTGTTCATAAGGTTCATAAACACTGCTGGTGCATTGGTTAGCCCAAATGGCATAACCAAAAACTCAAACTGCCCGTACCGCGTCCTGAAAGCGGTCTTGGAAATATCATCCCCCTTCACCTTCACCTGGTGATATTCCGACCTCAGATCAATCTTGAAAAATACCCAAGCTCCGCTCAACTGGTCAAATAGATCGTCGATCCGCGGCAGTGGGTCTTTGTTCTTGAACGTGAGGTTGTTGAGTGCCCTATAGTCAATACACATCCGTACTGACCCATCCTTCTTCGGCACAAACAACACTGGTGCACCCCATGGCGACGAACTCGAGCGGATGAAGCCCTTGTCCTGCAGCTCATCCACTTGTTTCTTTAGCTCCACCAGCTCGCTGTTGTTCACCCGATAGACATGCTGAGAGATGGGTTCCGCTCCTGGAACCAATTTTATCGAGAACTCTATGTCTCTGTCTGGTGGCAGTCCCGGCAACTCCTCTGGGAAAACATCTATATACTCTGCTATCAAGGGGTGTGGAATCGTCTGCTCCTCGACCGAGACTCCACAGAAGACTCCGCTGCTCTGCTCTGCCTGACGTCTGGAGTACTCGAACTCTAGCTCCCCCGGCGCTCTGAAGAGAACTCTACCCCCTCTGCAATCAATACTGGCGTGGTGCCTGCTCAACCAATCCATACCTAGTACTATATCGTAGTTCGGCAATGGCATTACGAGCAGGCTCACCTCCAACTCACGGCCTCCCAAAACTACTCTCCGACCCTTACAAACGTCACGTACGAGGATAATGCCACCCCCGGTCGTGATCTTGTAAGTCCTAGGCAACGATTCAGCTATGATACCATGTCTAATCATAAAAGATACTGATATGAAGCTATACGAAGCACCGGAATCGAATAATGCAAAAGCTGGACTGAAGTCGAGAAGAACCGAACCTGCGATCAGCTCTCCTATCGTCTCTGCATCCTCAGCTGCCATGGCGAAAGCTCGCCCCTGCTGGCCTCCCCTGGCCTGCTGTTGGTGCTGCACAAACCGCTGCTGCTGAGTCGGCAACGGTCCCTTCTGCGGTCCCCCTGGAGCCTTGGCTCCTGCTCCTGCTCCTCCTCGTCCCGAGAACATAGGGCACTCCCTCAGTTGATGGTCTGCTGCCCCACAGAGTAGCATCTTCCTACACTCGTTCCACCCGTGTCCTGGCTTCTTACAATAAGTATAGGGGGTGGCCTGCTGCCTCGGTGCCTGCTGTTGCACCCTCTGCTGCTGATGCTGCACTGGCTGATGCCTCGGCTGCTGAAACTGCTGCGGCTGGAACCTCTACTGCTGGTGCTGCTGCTGCTGAAAGTACATCCTCTTGGCCGGTCCTCCGCTACTGCTGCCTCCCTGGGAGTCTCGCCCCCTCTTGAGCTTAAGCTCAAGATCATCCTCTGCAGCTAGTGCGTCCACCAGGATCTCCTCAAATGTAGCACTGCGGGCGTTCTTGGTGTAGGACTTGACCTCCTTTACCAAGCCCTTCCGGAACCTCCGGGCCTTCGTCGTCTCGGACAAGTCCTTCGTAAATCTGCTCAGGCGGCAGAACTCTCCTGCGTACTCCTCCACGGACTGGCTCCCCTGGACTAGGGCCTCGAACTAGGTCTCGAGGGCTCCCAGTGCTGCGTCTGGAAAGAACTTCTCCTTGAACAGCTTCTTGAATGCTGCCCAAGTCTGTCCTGCTGTGCCGACCCTCGGGTCGGTCTGGTACCAGGTACAGGCTAGATCCTGCATCATGCTGGCCGCTGCCTCTATCTGGAGCCTCGTCGGAATCTCAGCCAGCCTGAAGATCTCCTCCATATGCTCGATCCACTCATCGGCATACAGGATCCCCTCTGTCCCTCGGAAGTCTCTCGGGTGCATCTTCTGGAAGTCCTGGATGCCCTTCTTCCGCGGCTGGTGCGGCTACGGGGCTGCCGCTGGCTGAGCTACGACCCTCTCAACTGCTGTCATTGTCAGCTCAATCCCTCGAGTGAGCTCTGCCGTGTGCCTCTGCTGCTGAGTCTGCTGACCCTCCATGTACTGCCTGAAGAAGGCTAGCAGCTGCACTGCGTCTACTGTCCCTGGAGGTGGCTGCTGGTAAGGATCTCTAGGAGAACTGGGTCCTGCCTCCCTGCCGGTGGAAGCATACCCCTGCTGCTGCTGCCGGGGCCTCAATACGAGCAAAGGTGGCAGGAGCTGCAGTCCCCTGGCCCTGTTGTACCGGCTTGGAGGTAGCAGTCCCCTCTATAGCATCCTCATGAATGGTACGCTGTGAACGAGTCTCTACCATCCTGAAAATAGACAAACAAGAGTATCAATTTCTGAGAAACAAGCGATATAACAAGGGCGGACAATTTAAAATTCAAAAGGATCAGCTGAAAATAAGGATTTAGATGGCAATAAAAGAATTTTTTCCTAATAAGATCGAGTACCTTAAAAATTATTGTCATATATCCTACTGCAGGCTGTAGTGATACTCTAATTCGAATACCACTACACTTCTAATCTAGACCTGCATGGGCTACCACTAAAAACGTGTCACGACCCGTACCCTAGAGTTAAGGCACGAGACGTGGGTACGTCCAGCCTACGCCGTAGTGTCGGCGGTAGAACGCTGTCCTAGGTCACAACATCTAGCAATATAAAGCTTAAACAGTTTATACTCCCCGAATGGGGATGACATGATAAAAGTAGACTCAATCACAACTAAGGAAGAAAAAGCACGATATGATATAAAACTCAAGGAAAAACAGATGATAACATAGCTGATAGATAGATAAATGAAACTGCTGAAGTGAAAGGAAATCCCAAGTACATCAGAAAGTCTAAGTGTCTAAGATAATACAAATCCAGATCCCAAGTATCAATAAGTACAATCATCCATAAAATACCGAAATAAAAGCATCCTAGTCTAAGGGTGTGTCATCCACAGCTAGTGGGACCTGCTGCTGGTCCAGGTCCAAGCACTCATCTAAAGTAGCACCGTAATAGGTACGACAGCCAGCCTCGTCCTCATCCTCTGTAATATTTCAACAGGTCCAGTCAGGACGGAGCGAGTACAAAACATCTCAACAAGTCATAGCAGAAAAGGAAATATAATCATGCGAAAGAATAAAATACAGGATCTGAAGAAATAGCATAATGTAAAAGAGAGACTGTAAGTAAATAACTATGATATATATAAAGAGAGACAGTGCTAGTGATTCAGAGTACTGCATAAACATGTGAATGGCTAAGGACTGATTCATGATTATACTACTGGAAATTGATTCATGATTACACTACTTGGATTTATTCACATGTTCACTTATACTCCCCCATCCCCAATCAATACACAAGGATCCATTCAAGTTACGTTAAGATCCATGATTATACTACGTTGTCCATAAAGGATGATTCATGAATTGATTCGTGAAGGCTCGGTGATCATGAGGGTACATGAGTCACTAGCTGATTCCTAAAGATTCATGATGATAGAAGCATATGATACGTGATGTAAGTGAAACACACATGACAAAAGTATCTGATGCTCCCGAGGGGGATAACATCTCATAAAGGGATCCATATAGTATCAATCCGTGTTCCAACGTGTCAGCATCAAGTAAGATAGTCTAAAGCAGGAAATATAATCCTAAACATGATATGAAATGATCAGAGAATGTACTCGCCTAGTATCTGAGTGTCCAACTGAAAAGTACTGTCCGAGGAGTGGTGTCTGGCTCCTATTAGAACAGCACAAGTCACAACAAGTCCAAAATGATAAAATGAAGCTCTACCATGCATTCTACATGAATCTAGGTCAAACTAGGCCAAAGTCAACTCTTGGTCAACTCTGGTCAACCCTAGAAGTCAAACTAGGTCAACTATGGTCAAACTAGGTCAAACAGTCATTCTAGGTCTAAACAAACCTATACTAGTTAACACATACCATTACAAGGCTATGCAAGCCTATCAAGTCTATACTAGCCTATTCTAACCATTATACTACTATATTACAATACAACTATATAGCTACCTACATACATATAGGCATATACATATACCCTATGTACACACATTCATGTTTTATATTGCATTCCTATACATCAACAAGCATGTGCATTATGATGCATACATATGGCTTAAATACATATATACATATACCTATATATATGTATACATTACTTATATAGATATACACATATAATATATATACATACATGTATATATAGAGAGAGGGAAGCAATGTGTGTGTGTTAGGGTGTAAAGTGGTGTGAGTGACTGTGTGTGTGTGTGTCCATGAGGGGAGTGAACTAGGAAACAACATAGGACAGTAAAGAGAAAGGAAAGGGTGTGTGTGTGTGTTCAATAGGATATAGAGTGTATAGTGTAGGCAACAAGTTCCAGGATTAGGATTCAGCTTAACATAGGAAAAACAGTTTGAAACCCAACTCTAATTCCAGTTTCAGTCCCCATGATATTTCAGATTCACAACACTAGTAATAGCAAACTCAAGTTGTAATCTCAGTTATAAGAGAGGTTCAAAATACAGGAAAATAGGTTTTCAGTTGTTTAAGGACTGTCAAAACAGTCCTCAACTAGTGAACTCAGATTTTGAGTCTATCCCACACCCAAAACAATCCAAATTCGACATACTACTAGAAGACACATAGGTAAACAAGTTAGGGGTTTAATACCATGCAAACATCAGTGTTAAAATGGTCAAAATGATTGCCAAAGCTCATTTTCAAATCTGAAAACAAAACAGAAAAATAGGATTTGATACACAGTTTTTAGGTAGAAAAGGAATTGAGTTTTTAAACATCAAATCTAATCTAAAATACCCAAATCAAGGTTGGTAACATATACATACATTGCACACGTGCTGTGTGACGTGTTTGTGTCCACAAAAGTGGACACAAACGTGTCCATTCAAGTTAAAACCCAAACGGGTAAATCAGGACACAGGGAACTGGGCAGTCTCGTGCGGGTGTGCACGCGTGTCGTGCACCCGACACAGGCCAACCCAGGCCCCGTGCTCGTGTCCCTAACTAGACTAGGTATAGGTGCTTGTGTCTAAGTGCCTGAATCGTGTCAGTGCGTGTCGTGTCCAGAGTTATAGGGCCGTGTCAGTGGCTATTTACACTGTGCACAGTGACAGTGGGTTTTCCCGTGCGCGGTCGATATCTCACCAACCAATGCACGAAGTCACATGAAACTTGGGGAGCATGGTGACAGTGGGTACCCCTCTGCTCCCACAAAGTTTCGTGTCAGGGCTAGCCATGTCGTGTCCTGTAGGGACCCCGATAGGCAGGGGATCCGCCAGGCCACGCGCGAGCGTGTGCAGCCCATGTGCACGCGTGTCCAAACGACACGACACGTGCACAAATCCAACTCAGTAAATTAAATTCGTGTAAGCGACAACAAAACACAATTTTCCATTCAAAAATATTTTGAAAATAACACAATCGATTCCACAGTGGCATTTCCACAAACACTAAGAACAGGACACTGATACGTGTCCTGTTAGGACAGGAAACGACACAAAAACCTGGGGATTCCTATTCCTATAGTTAGGTTAGGTCTAGGGCTCCCTATACATACAATTAAACCAGAATTCTATGGTGAAAATAAAGAGTTACCTCTATGTATCAAAACCCTCCAAAAAGCTCAATGAGTGATGTTCTTCACAATGGTGAAACTCCTCCAAAGCTCCCCAAATCTGAGAACACTTGATGCCAACAGAAAGTAGAGGAAAATTAGGACTCAATGCAATTTATTTGGATTAATTTACTAGGATTTATGGAAGATGGAGAAATACCTCTTCTAAAACTTGGCAAGAAAACCTAAGGGAGGCTAGCCCTAACTTTGGGAGGCATTAAATAGGATGGGATAGGTCAATAGTAGCTGCCATGGGCTGATTAGGGTTAGGGTTGGTTCATGGTGTGGGCCTATGGGCTATTAAGCCTAAGTCATTAATCATGACTTTTGAAGTCATAAGCCATATTAGCCTAATCAACTCCAAATCACTCCTAATAAGTTCCAATGACTTAAACCTCACTAAATTAGGTCAAACCAAGATTACTTAACCTAACTAAGTGGCCATTAACTAGGTTAGTCACTAGGTTAGTCTTCTAGTCAACACAAGTCAAAATCAACTATAGGCGCAAAATCAATTATCCTAAAAAATCACCAAAAATCATATTAATTCTAATAAATCATAATAACACATAATAATTCCAAAAATTCCCAAAATTTAAAAAATGACCAAAATACCCCCAAGCTAGAAAAGTGGTAGTGACAGGCCGGGCTGGGAAGGTTTAGTTATTAGGATTTTCTTTTTATTAATACCCTTGCATATGTCTTTACACACACACCTATATACGCATATATACTATATATAATATATATATATAATAAATACGCATTACACATATACAATATATATATATATATAACATAAATACCTATGTGTATATACATACATAAATATATATACACATATATATAATATATTTTTATATATAATACACATATTCAATATTTATGTATACATACACATATATACAATATATGTATATACCTCATATATATATATATATATATATATATATTAATAAACACCTAGTTAATCAAAATAAATAATTTTATTATATTAAATAAACAAAAATACTATATGACTATATAACTAACAGGAGGCTTGTATGTTAAGTATTTTCAAATAATCTTAATAATCAAATAATCAAATATCTAAAAAATATGACTAAACCTTATGGAGAATATGACTAAACCTTATGGAGAATCCCATAAAAGGTCCTGACTATTTAATAATAATAATATACCAATTTTGTATAAATAATCAAATATCTAGAAAATATACGTCAAGTCCTAATTTAATTAAAATATTAATACACACATAAAATATTCCTACATGGTCTATCTTTGGATGCACTGAATTACTACAAGGACTTGTGCTTGGCTTGGGTCCATCCCGACTGGGTCTCCTACAATCAATAATCAATAATAATCAATTTATTAGATTATTTGTTGGGTCATGTCACAACTTGGCCTGGATTTCCTAGTTGGGACTCACTTATGGCTTGACATTTCTACACCTTGGCTGAACACTAGTCAAAGCACGCCACTGTACTATCCGTGCCAAAATTCTTGGTCGTCCTGTACTCCAAATCTTAACCATGGCTAAAGTCATCTACCGTAATAATTAACTAAATAATTAATTCTAAAAATTCTAAAAATTCTAAAAATCATAATCTAATTCAAAAAAATAATAGAAAAATAACTCAACAATTTTCGGGAAGGGGAGCTACAAATCTACCCACCTTAAAAATAATTTCGTCCTCGAAATTCTAATTCATAACTATTCCTTAAAATTCAAAGTCTACTATTATCTTAATCTCCTCAAATTTAATTTCTAAAAATATTTTATAACCTCGATTACTTGAGGACTTCTACCCACCTTTGGTCACACTACTCCTCAAAATGCGGTCATTAAAGTCTTATGGTCTTCTAGCTAGTTGCTAACAATTCTACCAGCAGACATCTAGGCATGTGACATCTATAATCTCACATATCTATAAACAACCAAGCATTCAATAGTCAAGCAATATTATACTATAATTTAAGAATTTCTAATGAATTCTAGACAACACGATCATTCATCACCTCGAAATAGGAAGGGACGAGAATCAATGGTACGGAAAGCAAGGAAGTATATTCGAGAGCAAATATGGAGTTTTCAAGGACGTAGAAAAATTATAGGAGAATTTTCAAGGCAGACTGGATTAAGATTTCTAAGGTCTAGTCAAGGTCACAGGCTCGTATCAGTACAGTTACGTAACCGATACGATATGCTCTGACCTGCATGGGCTACCACAAAAACTTGTCACGACCCGTACCCGTTTTTAGGATGCGAGCTCGTGAGCAAGCCAGCTACGTATCGAGCGGACTCCAGGCCAACTCGAGTACGTATAAGCTGTCAAGGTCAAGGGTATCATGTCTAATCTAAACTGTATCTCAATCCACAGGAATTATATGAAACAAGAATAAACAATTATGGGTCATGGTCTGCAGCCCATTAGCATATTGTTCGATTAGACTCCAAGAATGATATGAGTCTAATAAATAAGCAGAGTATATCATGGTACTGAATATAAAGCACGAGAAGATAATAAAGAAATACCACAAGCAAAATACCTGTATCATACATCGCAATCCTCTACCATCCTGCTATGCTAACTAACACCATACAGCCGCTAAACCTGAAAAGATCATTAGGTCCTCAGAGGACTAGCAAGATACATAAAATATGCCTATCTAACAGTTTAATCATGCAATAATATAACCATGGTATAAATAGGAACTAGACATGAGACTGACAAGTGGCTACTGACAGGTAACTATGAACTCGGATACGGGATCAAGTATGCATAAATGAACAATGGATAACCAACCCTCGCCCCGATTGTGGACTCGCAGGTCAGTTTCAAGACAAGTCACCCTCGCCCCGATTGTGGACTCGCAGGTGCAAAGGTAACCCTCGCCCCGTGTGTGGACTCGCAGGTTGTAGAAAAAACAAAGGAATAGCAGTTCACTCACCCATACTTACAGACATGACTCAGTCGAGACACAGGTGAAGACACGACGCAATTACGATGCACGAGAGAACCAATGCAATATGAACTACAAGGCTAACCATGTACATAGACTACATCTATACTAGCAAGCACGATATACAAATCATAAGTAAATAACCAACTGGTAAAACTGTATAATAATAGAAATATGCATGTAAACAAACTGTAGAGGGAGGCAAGGTATATTTGCCTGGAGGTTGCATACAGATCCAACAAAATACAGTCAACTGCCAAGCCATGAAGTCCAAGTCCTCACAACTGTCTCCGAAAGCTGAAACAGATATTGCCAACATTCTCAGAATAGTCAAATTAGCTAGGATTGCCTATCCTTAAGTCCAATTCTGGACACAGGGGCAAAACGGTAATTTTGGGCAAAAACGATGTCCGTCGTTGGACCCGTTTTGCACCGAAAGGCATGCCAGAGTCAATGGTCTCTAAAGTCATCAAACTACATGTCTACAGATCCGGTTTTCTGATATGAACCCAACCATATGTCCAAGGTTGGATTCTGGCGGTCCATGCACAAAATTACCTGTTGAGTCGGACCGTGGGGCCCGCAAAACGGCGATCCGTTCAACTGTCTCAGAATCGGACCAAACTTGGCATGCAGGACCAGAAAAACGATACGGTTCTATTGGCGCAAGTTTTGTCTCGTTCTGACAAGCATGAACAATTTGCAAAGTGCACGATATTGTAAATTTCGACGGATACGCATCAAATTCATCGCGCACACGCGACCAATTTGAATTCCGTCAAAGCCCACACGACCACGAAGCCGTTACGCAGTTTTTGATGCCTTCGGTTCGCGACCATGTCGCACGGAATGGCGGGACGCACGTCGTATCGAACAATTTTCTAGTTTTGAAAACAGATTTTTAGGAAACTTTGGGATTCGATTTCTCGACGCATAGTCGATGATTTCCAAATCCGTAAAAAGGTTGTGAAGCCCTATATGGTGTCTATAACTGGCTTCAGATAGTTTTTGAAATACCCTAATGTTTAGTTCAGAAAATGCAAGCCAAGTTGGGTCGAGAGACTAATAAAACTTTGTTTTGGAACGGATTTTCGCCAATGTTGGCACTGAATTTTAACTTGATTCCATTTTGATCTAAACTGAAACTATCATATAGTGATGAAGGGGTATAGGTTAGGTGTCTACCTACGCGATCGGTTCGAAGATTGGTAGACGTGAAGATCGCTTCCTCCCCGCGAAGTTGACCTCACAGGGCTGTTGTTGCTGCGGTTTCGTTTCCAGGCTGCGCGCGCGGCTCTGTCGACCGGCCGTTGGCTGTGTACGGTGGCATCCAGTGCTGGGGGAGAGTCGTCAATGGTGGGGGTCAGCACTGGGGTGGCCGTTCCTCTGTTTAGGGTTCTTCGAAACCTCCGCTCTCTATAAATAATCGGGTATTCGCATGTGGGGGGTTTATTAGTTAGCTGTTTGGAAAAAACTCATGGGGAGCTCGGGCTAGGATTGATTGTGGGCTCGGAAGGCTTGGGCTTGCTTTGCAAGTCAGGTGGCTGCTATGGGGCTCTGGTCCAGGGGTTCAGCTGGGCCAGGCGGGCTGGGAAGGTTTAGTTATTAGGATTTTCTTTTATTAATACCCTTGCATATATCTTTATAGACACTCCTATATACGCATATATACATAATATATACATAATATATATATATATATATATATATATATATATATATATAAAAAATATATATATATATATATATATATATATATATATATATATATATACGCATATACACATATACACATATACAATATATATATAACATAAATACCTATGTATATATATATATATATAAATATATAACATATATATAATATATTATTATATATAGTACACATATTCAATATTTATGTATACATACACATATACAATATATGTATATACCTCATATATATATATATTAATAAAACCTAGTTAATCAAAATAAAATAATATTTATATATAAATAAAAAAAAATACTAGATGAATATTATAAATAACAAGTGGCTTGTATGTTAAGTATTTTCAAATAATCTTAATAATCAAATAATCAAATATCTAGAAAATATGACTAAACCTTATGGAGAATATGACTAAACCTTATGGAGAATCCCATAAAAGGCCCTGACTATTTAATAATAATAATCATACCAATTTTTATAATAATCAAATATCTAGAAAATATACGTCAAGTCCTAATTTAATTAAAATATTTGTACACATATAAAATATTCCTACATGGTCCGTCTTTGGATGCACTGAATCACTACAAGGACTTGTGCTTGGCTTGGGTCCATCCCGACCGGGTCTCCTACAATCAATAATCAATAATAATCAATTCATTAGTTATTTGTAAGGTCATGTCACAACTTGGCCTGGATTTCCTAGTTGGGACTCACTTATGGCTTAGCATTTCTACCTTGGCTGAACTAGTCAAAGCACGCCACTGTACTATCCGTGCCAAAATTCTGGTCGTCCTGTACTCCAAATCTTAACCATGGCTAAAGTCATCTACCGTAATAATTAACTAAATAATTAATTCTAAAAATTCTAAAAATCACAATCTAATTCAAATAAAATAATAGAAAAATAACTCAACAATTTTCGAAAAGGGGAGCTACAATAGACTTGGCTTTTTGTGCATAAAACTCAGCAATAATCCTGTCTTTACGCTAATAACTGCCATCCATGACTGAAGCCATCCTCTACACACGTTGACACGTGTCCCATTATGTCAATAAAAATAGGATGCACGTACACACGTTCTTCGAGATATGTGGCATAAAAACCACGTAGGCAAACCACGTTCAGGAAGGATAGGGCGTAAAAACACCCAAATATACTCTGAGCATAAAGTAGTAGACTAGGCGTAAAATAGCCCTAAAATAGACTTCTCGCGTAAAGTGGTTGATAAAACAACCTTGAGCGTAAAAGTAGCCCAAATATACTCTACGCACATGTCGACTCTTGAGCGTAAAAGCTTATATAGTATTCATGCGTAAAAGAAGCCATCTGTGAGCGTAAAATAGCTCAGTCCACATACTAAATGACAACATTGATCTTTGTGTAAAACAAATCCCTTCGAGTTCTGTGTTATATGCTGTTAGTAAATCTTCATGTCGGACTTTGCATTAAATGCATGACTTGATAGCTTTGTCCAGCGTAAAGTGGTTAGCTTATCTTTGGCGTAAAACCACTGGCTTGACCCTGGCGTAAAAGTGATTAGCCTGTCTTAGACGTAAAATAGATCATTTTGAGTGAAGTACTTTTTACGCTCCTACAAGATCCCCTTCAAAGTTTTCAAATATTTTTTCAAAATTTGAAACACTTTGAATAGAAGCGTAAAAACTCAGGATTTGACCAGTCAGCGTAAAGTTTGGGATATCTACCGGTCATCCGCATAAAATTTGGGATATCCAACAGTCGGCAAAAATAGGGATATCCAACAGTCGGCGTAATTTCAAAAAATTTGAACCAATTTGAATTTCTATAAATAGATCTTTTCAGAGAGAGAAAACACTTTACTCATCTTTTTGCAATATCAAATCCCTTTGCCCTCTCTTTCTTCGAAACCTTCACTTTGATCCGATGGCCCCCAAGAAATCATCCGTCGCCAGCAGCAAGGGGAAGAAACCTGTCGTCGATTCGTCGTCGGCCGAACGTACAAAAACCCATTCAGTCGTCAACACCACACCGACAGCCCAACCCAGCCGTAGCTCCGCCTATGATGGGTAAAACCCTATTCTTCGGCTGGAAAAACTCGTCGGGGAAGAAGAAGAAGATAACCCAAACCTTCAGTTTTTACGCCCACGTCATACGTGTTAGCGTAAAAACTGAAATAACAAAATACGCCCACGTTATACGTGTCAGCGTAAAAGTTAAGAAAATACGCCCACGTTATACGTGTCAGCGTAAAGTTAAGAAATACGCCCATGTTATATGTGTCAGCGTAAAACTTAACTACACTCATGTTCATACATGCCAGCGTAAAAGACACATTACGCTCACATCAACATGTGGTAGCGTAAAATTTATCAATCACTGAGAGACTTTGTAAAACAAAGACTTCATATTCTTTTAAAATCCTTTATCAACTTTAGTAAGCATAAAAGTCAATGTTTACTCATAAAACTTCAAACTAATTTGATCTTTTTTCCTTTTGTCAGTAGATTTGCAAGCTCACCCACTTGAAGAGGTTTTTGGCTCATCAGCAGCAGGCATGGTGGGCTCGAACTATCTGGAGAATTTATCTCATGTCCAATTTCCCCAATCCAATCCAGAGTGTCCTGCAGAGAGAGCACAACTGATATCTGCCCAAGGAGATAGGATGCTGTTATCCATGAGAGACGGGGAAGTAC